>LPNX011134455.1:63026-76852 GCA_001517045.1 Pseudotsuga menziesii
AATGATCTAAATCTAAACATTATATTATATATTAAACATTATAACCATAATAAAAATTGATACTATAGAAAATTGACAAAAAACCAAAGGAGGTCCAAAACCTATCTTACCCTCTGTGTGTGATAAGACGCCCACGGGTCCATCCAGTCACAGTCCATCCAGAGGGTTATTAGTAGTTGAATTAAGATTTACCTAATCAAAACAGTCATGGATGATGCTAATAGATTAATCAAAGCATAGAAAATAATTCTTGCCAAATTTGGATGGAATGTGTTTCATGCAAACATTCTCCCCAAGCTTCTAGATATTTATATTGAATTTCCTTTTCAGAAAGTTGAAGGCGATTCCGTTGATTTGATTTTAAATTTAAAGGAAAATTTGTCAAAATCAAGAAGCTTCTCAGTAGTAGCTATGTCGAATTCTAACATAATTCACCTTCGATGACACTATTGTCCAGGCCGTGCTGATTTTAGAAACTTTAGTGAGTGAGGAGATCAACCACTCCTCTAATTTGATATTTTTAATAACTTTAAACTAAATGAATAGAACTATCTATGAAACTCAAGCCTCGAACTGAAGTCGACTGCAATTGTCGGCGAGACTCCTAGAACTACTGTACTACTGGAAGAATGCCTTATTATTATCAACTTATTCTTTATCTTTTTAATTGATGTACTCCATGAAACAACAAAAGAAGATTGTCAAGAAATAGTTTCTACAATCATTTGAACAATTTTGTTGTGATGTTATACCTAAGTAACAAACACTCCTCTGTGGCTCAACTTCGGCTTTAGAACAAGCTCATAGAAAAATTTTGTAAGGTAGAAGGGGATGAAAGTTTGAAACATAGATCATGTTAGTGACATGTCCTTTTAAGACATTAATATTTTCAATTTCAATTTAAAGTTTATAAGAAACAATATGGAACATTGTAAACATTACAAATAAAAACATTAAAGTTATAAAAATTATGTATAATATAATAATTTATTACACATATTTGCAATTATAATAGATTTTTTTAATATATTAATAATAATAATAATAATAATTAATATGTGTGTGTGTGTGTGTTCAAATTGTAAAAACACCTCAATATTGACCTTTCGTTTAACCTATTTAGTTATATTCTATGAAAGGTTGTCAGTTATAAACAATTACACATTTTTTTTGTCAAGAGTTAACCTACATGCTTAGAAGGAATTCAAACTACATTCTAGGGGTATTGATTCCTTAGCAAAAGATCTAAATTGTTTTCTCCATAGGTTTCGAGCACATAGATTCTACCTAAATGGTTTATTTCTACCATTGACAAACTATTAATCACTGAGGTAAGCATAGTTTCAAAACAATTGTTTTGTTTTATTATTTCTTTAATTAGTAGTATGTAATTCCTCACTTCACTGACTATTTATAGGTGCACAAGGGGTTTCTGTAACCCCAAGGCCATAAATCCTAATCCAGAAATATTAAGGGAATCAAACACATGGTATTGGATGAAATTTATCATTCCTTATGCCACAATGGTAAGAACACTCAACATAAATAAACCTAAGTTTTTGGACATGAATAAGTTTTGTATTACTTCATTATTTGAGATTTAGTTCAACCTACAGGGTTTTCCCTTAAATCATAAGATCAGTGAGCATTATACACAACCTTAATCCAAGTTTTGGACATCTAAATAAGAATAATTCTATCTGTATGGCATGTAAATGAAGTCTTATCGATTGATGTCAATGTCAGTATTATCAAGTGCATTAGGGGAATTTCCATCTCAACGATAGGGATCATACGAGGTTTCTTTTTCCATTCTTCTCCTCGTCAAGTTGAAATATCCCTGCTCAAATGGTAAAAGTGGTTAACCCTAAGGGATCGTTGCATAAAACCTTGCTTCTCAAATTTTATAATACATACTATGGGTTTATTGCTCAATACTCAGAGGGGGGGAGGTGAATCAGTACTTTTATCTTTTTACTATTTTAACTAATTTTAAATCTATCATTAGACACACATAAAAAAAATAATACACAAAACACAATTTTAAGGTGGAATCCTAATAGGGTAAACCCCCAATATGCCCTATTACTGCAGAATTACTATTTACAAATAGTTTTGACTGATTCTATAGACAAGGATGGTATTACACCTTGTTTACCAATACGAGTTGGAAGGAGGCCATGAACCCTTGGTTTATCAGCTATGACTCAAAGGATTATACAACGCCCTATTTACCAATGCCAATTGGAAGGAGGCTATAACCCCCTGGTTTACCAGCTATGACTGAAAGGATGCTGCAACACCCTATTTACCAATGCCAATTGGAAGGAGGATATGAACCCTTGGCTTATTAGCTATGACTGAAAGGATTCTACAACGCCATATTTACCAATTCCATTTTTGGAAGGAGTCTTCAACCCCCTAGTTCATTAGCTACAACTGAAAGGAGGAAACAACCCCCTGTAAGCATGTCTCATGCCCTAGATTCACCCTGCCACACTGATATGTTTCTCATGATTTCTCTCCCTCTAAATTCTGTCACACCCTCTGGTCTCTAATTCTGATCATGCAATTTGAACTGTCGAGATGTCTTCCTTCTTACTCAGGTTGCTGCTTAAATACTTCTCAGCATTTAAGCTTCTTTCAAAATTTGCATCTCTTCAAACTGAACAAACACACCTTTCACTATTGCGCCCTTTCATATTTGAATATCACACCTTCTAGAACATCCTTTCACATTGTTCCATTGATCCTGCACCTCATAAATCATTTCTGCAGCTTGGAAAACATTTCCGCGCCTTTGTCCAATGTTTGCAGGTGCTTACGTACTGCCAAACTCCTTTTCAGTGTGATCAATTTCCTGATCCAATCATATTCATTGAACCTATCTCTAAGTCATTCTAGATCATCAACCTAACCATCGATTTTTGCGTCAAACTCACCTTTCCACACCAAGATTCTATTTCAACGATTTCCCACTATTGATCTTTGTCGGGCATTTTTCCATACCATTGATCTCCAGATTGCGGGATGCAGGATGTTGACTATCTGCTTTTCCTTTATGCAAACTCCTTTGTGCAAGCTTCTTTTTGCAAGCTCCTTTTCGCAAGGTTTATTCCGCACCATCGATATTTTGCAAGCTTCTTTCCGCAAGCTTTTTTCCACATCTCCGATATATTTTAACAGAACTAGTCTCATCCATCCGATTTTGATATTTTGTGAAACTTTGGATTTTTCTCCTAACTGTCAGATCTAGTGCGGGACCAATGCCCACCATCTGATCTTGATCTTTTTTAGAATCTTTATCCTTCCCACCTAATTTACATAGACTTTGATCTTCACTATTAGATCTAGTGTGGGTCACTTCTTGACTATCCTTTCTAGAACTAATGCAGATCTACATTCTATCTTGGTGGATTATACAATAACTTATCCTCATTAATCGGTGCAGATAACTATGCCACCTCATCATCATTCCATCTCATCACTACCTTTGTCTATGCCACCTCATCATCGTGTCATTTTGTCTTTACTTTGAATTATGCTATGTTAATTCTATGTTAACTCTGCCATGGTATCTTTTGCTTATCCTTTGTACTTCATAAACAACTTTTCCATCAATGACAACTATAACCAAAATTTGTCAACATTCTCCCCCTTTGGTATTGATGGAAACACCTAAACTTTTCTCCCCCTTTGACAACAATGAAAAAGGATATCTTGTTAGTCCTTTATGTAACTAACCTGACAAACAGACTACAACTCTATTTTCCTTTGACACCAGAATTATGATACCAATCATAGTTTTCTAATATTTACTCCTGTTGAGTATATACATCCTCTAAAACCAATGGCGGTAGCTAATACAATTTTTAAACTAGAACCAAGGTTCATTAACCACGTAATGAGATATTACAAGATCTGATCTACATTATCCCTCTTTTTCTCTTCAGTTCACACTGAAATTTAACCAGAAACAATTGTTTTCCTTCTCATATTTAAAATCCTTAACTTAAAGATATCAGTCTCCCCCCAAGATCATGTCTCCCCTTTGTTAACTGAACTATGTTATTTAATCAATTTATTATCATTTATCTTAAGACTTCCTTTCTTGCAATAGGTTCTTGGATGATAGCTTAACTGATAGATCTATGCACCCCCCCTGTCACTATACTTCTTCTCCTTTGTCAACATGTTTGTGACAGAGTTTACACTAAGCATTTTTTTCAACACTCTTCCATTTTCTATTCTAGCATACATGTTTCCTTTTTTTTAAACTTCATTCCTGCTGCCATACTTAATGGTCTATTTTTCTTGTAAGTTAATTGGCTTCCACTTTTACCATAATTCCTTAATCCTGTGCATTTATATCTTTATATAAAAACCTAGCATATATTGTTGGATTCTTTTGAATTTTAGATCTATATTATCAACTATCCAAAGACCCATAAATTTAGATAATCAACACATAGATTACTTCAGATTATTACATAGTTTCTCTGGTCTCACTATCTCAGACACAAAGACTCATAACATCAACCTTTTCCTTTGTCAATGCTGAACTCATCCTGCTACCTTATCAATAGACTTCATTTTTTTATTTCTTTTAGACTTGAGTTTTCTTCTAATGTCAACAATTTTTATGTGTCGGGACTTCAAATACTAAGTGAACATAATCATTTTTATCTTCTATTTGATTGCAGACATCATGATCTTCATGACTCTCACATTACTTCATACTTTCTGTTATGTCATCCATACACCAACCTTGATCACCCATCATTTTTGAAGAAGATAGATTTCAATATACTTCAACATTATATATGAATTGAATTTTTTCTTAGATACCAATTGGAATTTTCTGACTTTAACTCCCTCTGAGTATAGGATCCCTTCTAATGTCATTTTTAGGGTTTTCTTTAAATCACGAGAGACCTTTTAGAAAAATATCCCACAATCATCACTGCATCCTTCTTCATCACCTTCATCTTTATCGGTGTATTCTTCTACATCACTAAGTAGCTTTCCCTCATGATGAGGGTCATTTTTATTTATGACCTCATTATTCTCAACATCAACTACTAAGACTTCATTAATGACTGAAATTTTTGTTTAAACTGATGCTTCTAATTCTTCCATACACACCTTTTTTGGAGGTGTACTATTTACTTGTCCTTTACCATGCTCTACGTTGGTGTCCTATTCCCTTTTCATCCTTTGCTTTTCTCCCTTGACTCTGTAGTTAGCCATCTTGTGACAAAACTTATGACAGTAATGAAAATAACCATGGAATTTTTCTTTATCCAGAGGAGATCTTTGCTCTCTCTGTTTCCTAACTGCCATTTTATTCCACTGTCTCTGAACTTCTACTCAAGCATCGCATTTCAGCTTACAATTCCTAGCCAAATGCCCAAAGTTATTACAGTTGTAACACTCTATATCAAACCTTTGGACAATTCCAAACTGCTTATGATTCATTACTTTTGTCTTTTTAATTGCACCCTTCTTGTACTCATGACCTTTTACATAACCCTTGCATTTCAGGGATTTATGACCAAAATTATTACAGGAATAACAATGACCCAAAAATATTTTATGATTTCTATTTATTACTTGTCTCTTGATCTCATCATGAGTTCTGTCTTTGTCATGAAAAGATAAAGCATATTCTTTGCACTTTTCCTTTTTAACATGACTCTTCAGTACTTCAACATAGCTCTTTGTACTTCCTCTCTGACTAGTGAGTGGGAAACTCTCTACTTGATTTTATTTAACAAACCCTAAACGATATCTCCCTCTAGATGATCTTTGACTATTGAGAATGTCATCCATAATAATTGACTTGTTTTTAAACTTAGATTTGATGAATTTATCATCAACCCCCTTTCCAATTCAAGCAATTTATTTCTCAACTTTTTTAGAATCTTGAATTCTCTTCCTGAGAAGAACTACTAGATCTTCCTCATTCTTCTTGGCCCCTTGAAGTTGGTTTCTCAAATCAGTAATAATATGATTTGTCTCTTCTTGATATTTAGACAGTTTATCTTTCAAAACTTTGTTTCTTTTCCTACATCTTTCAACTTCATCTACAACAGCCATGTATTCAGCTTCTATGTCCATGGATACCTTTTGATAATATTTCATTGGTAGTTTTCTTAGTACCTTTCTTACTACTTCTTTTTCTTTTAATTTTCCTCCAAGCCCTATGATCTCATTAACAACTTCATCCACACGAAGAAGGTATTCACCAACATTATCTTCTTCTTTCATTTTAAGAATTTCAAATTGACCTTTATATGTCTGTAGTTTGGATTCTTTGACCTTAGATGCTCCTTCATAGATAATCTTCAATTTATCCCAGTATTGTTTAGTAGAAGTGCATTGCATAACCTTAGTAAACACAATGTTTCTTAATCCAATCAAGATTGAATTTATGGATTTGTAATTTCCTTCATATTCACCTAGTTCAACTGTGTCTGTAGGGTATAGGTTTTCTATCTTATGTTCTTTTTCAGTTGCTTCCCAAACCTTCAATCCCAAGGACGTCAGATGACACCTCATTCTTAGACTGTTGTATTCATATTATTCTCCCGTAATAGTGGAGGTCTGTTAGTGGCCAATCATTCTTGTTTATCCATAGTGGTTATAAAAGGGATCTACCTTGGAGTGGTTAAATTGTGTTGGAGAAACTCGCTCTGATACCAACTGTTTGTTTATTGGTCAATATTGAGAGGGGGGGTACATCATTAATGTTATATTTTTACTATTTTAACCACTTTTGAATCTATCATTAGAAACACATAACGACAAGAATACAAAAACATAATTTTAACATGGAATCCCAATAGGGTAAACCACCAATACGTCCTATTACTACAAAATTGTTATTTACAAATAGTTTTTCCTGCCTCTATAGACAAGGATGGTATTACACCCTGTTTACCAATACCAATTGGAAGGAGGCTACAACTCCCTATTTTATCTGCTACAACTAAAAGGATGCTACAACACCCTATTTACCAATGCCAATTGGAAGGAGGCTACAACCCCCTGGTTTATCAGTTACAACTGAAAGGATGGTACAACACCCTATTTACCAATGCCAATTGTAAGGAGGCTATGACCCCCTGGTTTATCAGCTATGACTGAAAGGATGCTACAACACACTATTTACCAATGCCAATTGGAATGAGGCTACAACCCCCTGGTTTATGAGCTACAACTGAAAGGAGGCAACAACCCCCTGCATGCATGTTTCCTACCCTAGGGCCACCCTGCCACCTTGATATGTTTCTCATGATTTCTCTCCCACTAAATTCTGTCACACCCTTTGGTCTCTGATTTTGATCATACAATTTGAACTACCGAGACGTCTTCCTTCTTACTCAAGACACTTCTTAAAAACTTCTCAGCATTTAATCTTCTTTCAACATTTGCATCTCTTCAAACTAAACAAACAAACCTTTCACTATTGTACCCTTTCATATTTGAATATCACACCTTCCAGAACATCCTTTCACATTCTTCCATTGATCCTGCACCTCAGAAAAAAAATTTGCAGCTTGGAAACCATTTTTGCACCTTTGTCAAACGTTTGTAGGTGCTTCCACACTACCAAAATTCTTTCCAAATGATCAAATTCCTGATCCAATCCAAGTCATGGATCCTATCTCTAATTCATTCTGGTCCTCTAACCATCGATTTTTGCCTCAAAATCGACTTTCCACACTAAGATTTTGTTTGAGTGATCTCCCACCGTTGATCTTCGTCAAGCGTTTTCTTAACCGTCGATCTCCATATGGTGGGATGCGAGATCTGGGATGTCGATTGTCCACTTTTTCCTTTCTACAAACTCCTTTCTGTAAGATTCTCTCCACAATCTCCTTTTCATAAACTTTCTTCTGTACCGTCGATCTTTTGCAGAGTCTTTCCTGACCTTCAATCTTCTGGTTTGTGGGTTGTGGGTTGCAGGTTCATAAAATGGTTAAACATTACTTCCGCAATTACCTTTCCTCAATTTTCTTCCACACTGTTGATCTCTTTTTACAGAACTAATCTAAGCCATCCGATCTTCATCTTTTGTGGAACTTTGGATTTTCTGCCTAACTTTAGGAATTAATACTTAACCATTGGATCTAGTGTGGGACCAATTCCCATCGTTAAATCTTTATCTTTTTTGGAATATTTAGCCTTCCCACCTAATTTATGTAAACTTTGATCTTCACCGTCATATCTAGTTCGGGTCGCTCCCTGATCGTCCTTTCTAGAAGTAATGCGGATCTACATTCTATCTTTGCATATTATACAAAAACCGATCCTCATTCCTTGGATCTCATACATATAACTATGCCACCTCATCATCGTGCCATGTCATCACTACCTTCATCTATGCCACCTTGTCATCGTGCCACTTTGCTTTTACTCTCACTTATGCTACGTTAACTCTGCCATGGTATCTTTTTCTTATCCTTTGTACTTAATAATCAACTTTTCCATCAATGACAACTATAACCCAAATTTGTCAAAATATGACATGGGAAATAATCTAATACTTAATCTTAGCCACTCATCCAAGATAAAATAGCTTCTAACCTTAACTGTTTCTTCAAAGGTATTTATGAACCTAATTGTTATCTCTCCTTCTAAATTGATCTCTAAAAGTTTTCAATTCCTTTAGGATTATGTTGCAATTAATGTAACTTATTTGTTGGTAGGAGCCGAACCTTCTTCGTAAGATTTGTTTTCATGATAGCATACTCTTAGGGTCATTTTATAGGTAAGCAAGCTCCCTTCCTAGTTTGAAATTATCTTGAGAATGATGGTTGATCTTGGCAAAGGGTGAAGATGTTTGTTCCAAGTGATACATTTCCAAATCCACCTTATAAGGTGGATTTGATAGCATGCTACCCTATATTAAAGTGTTTAATAAAGTTATGCACTGTAATTCTTATTTTTTTATTTGCTAAAGGGATCCCCATGCATGATTTGGAGATATGTAAAATTAGTGAATGTCAGGGTTATGAAGTTAATTGCCCAGGAGTTTTAATTTGCACAGTTATCTTGGAATTTTATTAGCCATTTTTTCATATGAAAAGACTATAGATCCCGTATTCGGTTTTACTTTGATTTAAGGGTTTCACTTTGGTCATGCTGATATGGTAGATCACTTGGACTGTCCAAAATATAAACTTACTTGAGATTGAAGGTTCGAATTGCTGAGACCATTCTTAGCATCCTAAGAAGTATAAAGTATAGTTTGAGAAAATGAAGCATTAAAAATCCATGGTTCATTAATGCATCAAAGCCATAGAGAATTCAAAACATTTTGAGACATGTATCGACACGTATCACATACATGCATGGTCTAAACACACATCTGGAAAAATTCACTATCTTATATCATAGTAAATATTCTCAATATTGACACGTGTCACATGCATGGTCTAACCATGAAGCAATTGAATAGGATGGAAATGGTCATCTCACTTGAATGAGTAAAGCATAACAAAGAGAAAAAGAAAATCTGAAGCAGAAAAGGTAAGGTAATTCTTCTAAGGTATTTGACAAACTAAGATCTACTCTTATTTGCATGTATGAGAGTTGCTCTTACTTTCCCTCCATAAATTGAAAGGTAAAGTTTGGTTCTAATAATTTTTTTGGATAGAGTATAATAGCTCTCAATAAAATTGGAATAAATAGCATTGCAAATGGATCGAATTGAAATAGTTGTAGAGATAACCTCCATCAACTAGAGTTCAACAATAGTGAGCAGAGAGCCACTTGGCCATTAATGGTATCCTGGAAGCAACATTTTATTTAAGTCCAGAAAAATTTAAAATAAAAGCAATAAAACCATAAATTAATGGAGAGATGACGTTAGACCTTATCAATGTCCCACATCACCTCTTTATTGATGTTCTTGTGCCGTAATACCCACTGAGCTGTAGAGTATTCGCTGCCTCCCATGATGAAAACACTATTGAGCCTGAAATCACACATAATGACTAACAATTAGAATTAAGAGAACCAAGTCGTTTCTAACATTTATAGGGATACAGCTTAGGGATATTGCCAGATGCAAATTACTTAATTACTTAGGGTGGAAGATGAGCACATTATGCACTTGTAATTTGTGATATATAAAATCGTCAACTTCTACGCTTTGCAACTTTTCATCTATAAAAAGCGTCTATCTGGAAGAGAAAGCAAGCCTCGTTGACGTTCAGAGAAAAGGTAATTCACAATCTTTATTTTATATATTTCTAGATAGTGTACTGTGTATATTTATATTTCTGAATTGTTCTGTATCTAGCAACACTATATCCTGGTAATTTCTCACCTAGGTATGAAAAATGCTGCGAAGACAGAAAATTTATTATTTAGTGAAAAAAAACTTGTTTATATATATACCCACATTCAAGATAGAAAATCTCTGTGGTGCAAAAATCAATGGTAAGTTATTACAATTCAGTTCAACAAGTTTACAAAATTTAACTAATTTTCGCGAAACACCAGCAAAGATTGTCTTCAATTTCTTCTTCATACCCAAAGAAGCTATGTTGTCTGTATTCGAAAGCGTGGTTTTGATTCTTTGAGACTCCATTAGAAACAACTGCTATGGTAATCCCTTTGATTTCCCATTAACATGATGAACTGCATGCTTGTTAGCAATTCCATTCCTGTTAACATATGCATCACTATACAAATTTCCATTTCCATTTCATTTAAATTCATGGAAAATCCATTTTTTTCTACTTCCCTCATTTTATATGTTGTAAAGCTAGTAGAAGTAAAAAGGAAGCAATCAAATGCTAGAAATGTTGGAAGCACAGAGGAAGAGCGAAGAGAGAGTTTGAAGACGAGAAAGGAATATGGGTCTTTTAATGCAATCATGAATTGGAATGTGCTGGAAATATTTGAACTATCTCTACAACATGAAGAGGCTTAAACTTCTGAAGATGTTAAATAAAGTATCCTCATCCAAAACATATAAAATATGATGTAGAATACTATGGATCGAAGCTTCTCAACAACACTCACCGCTCCTCTCTTCTGAGTAGCTTTGTCCCTGATATTTTATATCATTATAAAATAGGATTGAGAATACCACACATCAAAGCTTCTCAGTAGGACTCACCTCTCATCTATTCTAACCGCTCCTTGGTTCTAAGATGCTTCATCCTTGATATTTTGTATCAATCCTCCAATCCCCAATTCTATTCCTTCAACGAAATCCTTAATTGTCAAATTGATGAGGGATTCCTTTACTAGAATCCTAAGAAGGATCTTCCACAACAATCAGTAGGTAGCAGACTTGATGCTAAATTCAACAAAGCAAACTTCCATGGAAAACTGCACTATATAACTAAGCATGTCTCTTTTGGACAAACTATTGGACCAAATATTGATACTACAAGTGGAGAACATGCAAGGATCTAGGGAAGTGGAATGTTTCATGTTCATTATAGCTGATTACCATTACTTTCGAGATGAGCAAGTAACCCAACATGGTGATGATTTACATTGGTTTCAGACAAGAAGGTTGTTGGGGCCAGTAACTTTCAGTAGTGAGTGCAGTGTGAAGGGCATTGATTGCATATTTTTCAGGTTGTTAGATCCCTGCAAAACTAAAATGTAATAGTAACAATAAGAGGGTCAAGGAAAAAAACATAGGAAAATTGGTTTATTTATATCTTCAAGTATAACATAAAAAACTGAATTTCAATTGGCTCGGATGCCAAAAACTAAACGATTACAATATTCCTTGCTTGTAGAGAATAATAAACAAAATCAATATACATATCCTATACATTAACCTTAATACAATGATAATGAAACACTATGTAAACTAATAAAATGATCATTGGAATATGACCATAATACCTCTAGCTGAAACCCAAACATACAACTGACCTCTTATTGAGTTCATTCATGGAGGATTATATGAATTCAAGGAGATTTCCTCCCCAAATTACCTAGTTATGAAGAATTATGTTGAATTCATGGATATTTCCTACTTGGATTATCTAGATAGACCTTTGGCACCAAATATTTTCTATTGGCAAGAAGCCAGGAGGTTTTGGGAGGAAAATAGCTGTGAATTTGGTATGAGAGGCGTTTTTGGTGTTTTGGGGTGTTTATTAGGCCAACATTGATTCTTGACGATGAATTGTTATGCTTAGAAACCATTGCCGATGGTTTAGAATTTGGGTTTCTAAACCCTTGGGGATAACATGAGCTAACCCTTCAAGGCTAATATTGTTTTTATTTTACTTATAAATACTTAATACCATTTACTAAACTTTTGCAGAGATTACATAATTTGATTTGATAAAATGCATATGTTAGAATCAAACATTGACCATTTTGGCTTTTTGGTAATGATATCAAAGTAAAGAGACTCTTCTTTGGTCTATTTCCTGAATTATATGATGCAATAGTTTGCATGTGTTTGTATCTATACAATGCTTCTTGTTGACAGATCAAAGTTAATGCCATTATGGTTGATTTTTTTTGGGTACTCTGATGTTTATATTGGCATCGACGCAGTTGTTCCCTTTTGGTGATAACCAAGTATGCCTCTATTGAGTAAATACTAGTTGAAGTTTTAACTGGATTTCTACAAAGATTTTTTCATTGAAGAAGTTCTTCCAGATTCAAGCTAATTTCCCTTTTAATTTTTTTGGTTTATACTCAAATGTTAAAGAGGATGATTTTGTTGTATTTGAGCCACCATCTTGTTTGTGTCCCTCTGCAAGTTTTCTCCCAAATATAGGATTGTAAGCCCATAATCAAATATGTGTGTTAGCATGGGATATTTCATATTTTTCTAGATGTTTGGGTTCGTTGTGATGATACAAGGTTGTCTTTTGATGTATGATGCAATTCATGTCCTGGTGGTTCTATATCCTGTATCTCAGGTCATGAATGATGTAATATCCCAATTTTGACCTAACACTTATGGGAACAAGTCCCATTTCTTATGATGTTAATTTGATGTTTTAATTGCTATATTGGGTCTAATACCCCACTGCACATGAACATGATGATTTGTTTGATTTATTGGGCATAATCCAATTGCATATGTTTTATACATGATTTTATGTGTTGGGCGTGGACCCTGAAGCACATAGTTGATGAGATGTTTTGTGTTGAGATGGGAGCTCTGGAGGACATGAGTAATTTATGTTTGTGTTAAGCGAGAGGCTTTGGAACACATGAATGTTTATATTTATGTTGAGCAAAAAGCTCTGGAACATATGAGTTATGAAAACCTTTTTGTTGAGCATGAAATATTTGAAGCACATGAAAAGATAAAATTGGAAGTGTTGGGCATAAGCCCTGGAGCCTTCCAATTTGATGTTTAGCATAAGATCTCGAACATCTGATCCTTGGCCATCGTATCCCTAGGTGTATCCTACAAATACGTCCTAGAATTAGTGTTGAGTGAGGAGCTCTGGAATTGCACTAATTTTGTAACTCCCTATTTTTAGCATTGAGTATGGGCTCTGGATAAGCGCTAGGAGTTACTGAAAATAATTAATATGTTGAGTGAAAATGACTCGGATAAAACATTGACCTTATCTTACTTAGTTTTAAGTGATTAAATCAAATTTTGAATTTATGTATTTCATCAAGTACTGAATAACTATCATGTTATATGAGGGAATCCAACATGCACAGAGGTTTAGAGTTGCCTAACCTTACCTAAAGGCCTTATTAAAGAAAGTCACTAAGCTAAAAAAAAGTGTCATATGTTTAGGGATCGTGCTCTATGATACCTACGGATAAAATGTTAACAAATGATATATATATATATATATATA
>LPNX011134455.1:76917-90476 GCA_001517045.1 Pseudotsuga menziesii
TAGTAGTTATAAGTCATAAAGGAATGATCCATATGTTATTATTATTAATGATAATTAAAATATTAAAATACCTGCAAGAGTCAAAATAGGAACTAGAAAAAAGTTTCCAAGTTAAATATTAAAATGACCTAAATTAAATAAAGAGGGTTATTTCAAGAAATCAAATGATTATTGATTTAACTGCCCCTTTTACTGAAAATTCTTCCTATAAAGACCCAAGCCAAAGAGAGGCTTGGGGACCAATCTATCTATCTTTTTTATTTTCCATAATCATACGTAATTATTCTCAAGAGAGTTCTTAGAGAAAATTTTGTTGGAAATATGGAAAATGTAGATTGTGTAGATTGTCATTGATGGCAGTCATATGTGGCATGATGAATATGCAAGAGAAGAAAGCAAGAGTATCTATGATAACAATGATAACATATCAAAAAGAGCATTAAAGTGTTATTATAAAAGTATTAAAGTGACATTTGGTGAAAATGCTATACACTATCAATACATTCTCTATTTGAGTGAATCTCGATCTTTTGGGTAAATGGTCCAAGGTTGAGTTGACCGTATATGATTCTCAAGTGTTCTACTATGATGGAAAAGAGCTGCCAAAAGTGTTGGGTCTGAATTCACTTCATAGGGTGTTTTTAGATACACCATGCAATGGCACTGGTGTCATTTGGAAAGATGAAAAATGTGAAAACTAAAAAGAGTGCCTACAAAAACAATGCAAAGACATAAATTGATAGGTTTTCTCAAAGAATTTGCTATGAGGCTCAAGACATGCCACTTCTTCAAGAATCTTTGAGTTTCTACGGGCTAGTGTTGACATTGCTAATTAACATTGTTGATGGATTTAGAATGCCTCTTCCTGTTGAATGCCCAGTGGAATTTTCCTCCTTGCCAGAACACTTTGTGGATGATGCAATGGATCTTTTACTCATTACCTCTCGGGTTCAAGGAGCCTTAGATGGTGTTGTGTTGGATGATTTCATGAATTTTATTATCATGTATGAAAACTTGAAGTATTTATCTCAAGACATGTTAACTCATGCATGCCACATATCTGAGGTCGATAATACACTAGAGAATAGTGTTATCGCAATAGTACCGCGAGAAGGGGTCTTACGAAGAAAACTTCCTATGGCTTGGGGTACCACAACAGACAGAGTAACCAGAGAAATCAATCCTTTCCCATATGCAAGAGAAACTAAACATCTAATACTAAAGGATCTTGAAACATACCTTATTCCGGATGGTTGATGTAGATCCCCATTGAGCTTTTCCACTCTCACTTGTATTAGCAATTCCCTCTCTCAACATTCAGTAAACAAGACAAACATGATATATAATGGCATTAGAACTACTCTAGCATATATAATCAATAACATATAAAAATTTAAAAGAATCCATGGATTCAATACTCATTTAAATACACATTACTAGATAGGAAAATATATTTCTAATAATATAAATCAGAGATTACAATAGTGACAACCTCTTTCGACACGTCTGCGAACTGGAGAAAATGAGTCCTCCACCTAGGCCTCCACCACTTCAATCCTCCTTCTGTCGATAGCAAGATCACAAAAAAAGGAAAGCTTGGGAAGAACATAAAGTGCTCCAAGGGACAAAGGGATGCAAACTCAAGTATAAGCTCCAACAACAATGGACTATAGTTTTCTTGCTCTTCAATCCCTCTCCTTCCAATGTATCCAAAGGGTTCCTTATACATTGCTTCAATGGGGTAATGGAAGGTCAAATCCAAGTGATCTCAAGGCATATGGAAGGCCAAGAGACAATTTACTCGAATCCACGTCAAGGGAAACTCCAAAACTATTTGGCCTTTTGCACACATCCTGATGTGCGTGGGTTTGAAGTTCATATCCATGTATATACGTGAGAATGGGTTTAGAAGTCATGTATAGCGAATAATGAAAGTTTTTAGGGATGGTATTGGAAACATCAAAGTTAAAAAAACGGTCCATGGGGTTGAAAGAATCTGCAGAGGGACAAGGAAGGCCATAAAGGTGTGATCCACCATGTGTGGTAAAATAAGCTATAACAGATGCGCCCTAATGTGTGATGTCAGAGGGGTGATACAATGGCCGAAATACATTATAAGTCCATCCCAGAAGTGGAGTCATGAAAAACCAGGTGCAAGAACCAACCATCCAACATTATAATACAATAATCAAACTATGCACATAACTGCAAGTAGATATAGCAGTCTCGGATACATAAGAGCACAATGGCCATAAATAGGGATGATACAAATTATGAAATGTGTGGTCATCACCACGTACAATATAGATAGATCAGAATCTCCATGATGAAGATATACAAAGGATCATGATCTCCATGAATGCTGAAGATATATAATGGATCAAGATCTCCACAATGGCTAGAGGTATCTGGCATATATTGGAATCAAGTCACGAGAGCTGAAATCTCATGAACACTGGCACGATCAAGGAGGTAACATATATGGAATGCCACTAATCTGGAAGGTCTTCTACACAATATTCTATGAGTACATGTCTTACTATGTGAATAGAGGTGTCGAGGTCGAACATAGTAGTCCATCATCTGATTACCGGTCATTGATGTATACCGTTAACAAACGCGAGATCACCCACCGATAATGAAAATGGGAATCAAAGTACTAGAGTGAAAAATAACAAGTGTGAATAAATGTGTTGAGGTCAAACACTTGAGAGAATCCATCAATCAGGGGATATTGATGTAATCCCAAAATTGTCAATGGCGAGAGAACCTGCCACTGATGACTGTAAGTCTCAAGGCACTCAAAATGACTCTAGATTCCTATCCAGAATAAATGATATGAATTTGATGGGATGAAATCCGCTAGAAGAAGGGAATTAATGCATCCCTCATCATCCAACATGAGGTACTCACCATAGCTATATAATGTGGAAGGACTCGATCATAATGTCAACGAACCGATATCAGTACCAAGAATGGCCGACATGCAAAGTCAAGAGAACTAAGGAATGGCCAACTCAGGTTTCCAATTTCTTCGAACAAGAGCATAAATTTGAAGGGTGACTAAATGTAGGCAGTATAGAATCAATATACAAAACTGGGACATCTCTGCAACATAGGAGGCATCGACAGAGGCTCCATAAGGACTGGAAGGTTAACGAGTTGATGGAGATAAACTCAGAGAAACGAGTACAACTCCTAAAGTCAAACTATTAACCCAACCAACAGATGTGATATACAATGCTATATTCGAAGGTGACACAACTTGACTGCTACCAAAGATAACATCTTTTCCTATCCGGCTTTTTTGTTTTTTGATTTTTTTGTACTTTTTCAAATATTTTGAAAAGCTTGAAAAAGAATAAAAGTGATTTATAGTTACAAACTAGGAGGAGATGAGTTTCAAGGGGAAAACAAACTATTCCTAAGCAGCGGAACATACCTATGCTCAATACAAGGACACATGTGTAGGATAATGACACTCGAGGGAAACTCCCCTCCTGGTAAAAAATGGGGAATCAAGCTGCAAAGGATATGTAAAATGGCTCTATGTGGCTAGACATGAGACACGCTCGGGCTATATAGCTGATAATCAAAGTCAGGGAAGCCAGCATAAGGCTCAATAAGGCAAGCCAAACTCATGATAATGTAATTACAACTTGACATAAGGGATTCCTGGGAAAAAAGGCCAACAAAAAGATCAAGAGGAGTATGAGGCTCTTGCGCAAAGTCATGGCGATACTATACAAAGGACTCCCACACCCTAAGGGAAAAATGTTGACATGGGCACCAAATGAAAAATAGGAGCTAACTAGGGCACCCATGTATGGTCAAGCTCTACCATTCACATCATGTCACTTCTAATAGCAAGAAGGGTGTTCTGTGACAAGATAGAATGGGTTCATACCTAAGGTTATAATGAAATGGTCATAAGGTCATGCAAAGTGAAAATGGATGTGAAACCTAACCTATATGCCATTTTAGAAATAATACCTAAAATCAACATGAATGGGTCAAAACCACGGTCGAAATGGTGCTCAAAATGGTCTCCTACATCATCAAATTAGTCCAAAATGGTCCAAAAATGGTCAGAAACGGTCCAAAACTATAGAAAGTGGGTAACAAATTTCAAATTTTTCAAATTTTTTTTATAAATAGTAAAAAATTCAAAAATTCCAAATCATTTGAAATTTTTACCCATTGGAGCTCAAAACTTTCAATGCAAATTTCGAGAGCTTCGTCCGGTGAAATTCGACACCGTTTCTTCCAGGTAACTCCTCATGTCCTCCTCTTTCTATTTCATGCAATTTTTTTCAATTTCCATGGTCAAATTTAACTTCTAAGGCAGTCTAAAATGGTTCTTTCAGCCCATGTGGATATCGGGGTTTTTTCTGCATATAGGGCTGGCCATACGTGGAAAAACCTCCCAAAACCACGTACATACGCAGTTGTTTTGCAAACAGTCACATATGCTACCATACACAAGGTTTTTTAAGGTATATAATGACCAAAAATTACTTTTTATGTGCAGGATGGTTCTTGAATGGAGAGAGAGGGAAGATGGAGATGTAGAAGTGGCTGTTCAAGGTGACTTAATGGCTCAACAAGCACTTCATGCATGCAGTCTATATAACTTTTGGTGTCTTGGCAGCCTGAGGACCAAACCAATACTCCTGCAAATGCTAGTAGACTACTAGGATCTAGACTTAGAGTCTTTTCATATCAATGGGATGTCTCTCACTATAGAGGTAGAGGACATATATTTTATTACTGGATTATCCCAATTGGGAGAGGTGGTGAACCTAGGATCTCATGGGCCTGGAGGTGGCCTTACCATTGATGAGTACATTATAGTATATTGTTTTCCGGATATGAAAATGGTTGGGAGTCAAATCCCCACAAACTCCATCCAGGTACTAGGAATTAAGGCCATACTATTGGCACTCAGCAGGATAGCTGGTCTAGCTTCACTCCACTAGGCCTCATGGCCATTGATGTTCTATGCAGTGGAGTGTATGAGACCCACAGTGTACAACTTGAGCACTACGCTGTTGAGTAACATGAAGCAGCAGCTCAGTGACTGAAAGATGGGCAGGGTGAGAAAATTTAGTTTTGATAGCATACTGAGCACGTTCTTCTTTGAGTGTGTACTGGGGGTAAGCCCTAGAGTGGACATTCCTCCACACGCAGTTCGAGATCTGACCCAATGACATTGGGAAAATGTTATGTGCAGACTAGCTGGAGGTAGGTTGGCTAACCCCTACCCAATGGAATTCTTTCCATGGTGGAGGTGGTAGATTATTGCCATCGATGATTATCCCTATGTGGGAATAGATTTCCTGGGATATCTAGACATGCCTCTACCACTAGGAGCGCCATATGGCGACATAGGTAACGAATCCCAAAACCTCTTTTTAAGTTTTTTGAATTATAATTTTTTTTTTATGTTTTTTGATATATTGACTCAAAATACATGTTTTGGTGTGACGACACATAGTGACAATCTGTCATGTGTATGCAGATGTTGGACCACGACAGCCTGATGGTTTCCCTTGTCATAGACAAAGGGGAATAAGAGATGACATGATGGGAGTGGATGTGGAGTGGATGCTCCAAATAATCCACAAAAACTTTGTATGCTTGACACACAAGGTACCCATGGTGCAAGTCGAGGACTTGCCTGAGGGGATGCAACGTCAGGTGGTTGGTATACCACGAGCATGGGTTCGGTTATTCCGATGATTATCTAGAGCCGTGGTGTGCTACCATGATCAGAACCTCCCTCCTCCTCTATAGTCTTAGAGACCTAAGAGTGTTTCATTTTTGTACTACCGTGTATTATATTTTGGTGGCTCGGAAGCCCCATTTTTGTATTTTGACACTTATGTATTATGATGTCACATTTTGGATGTTTAATAAAAAACTTTTATGACGATTGAATTTATTTATTTGCACGTGTAAAAATGTACGTTTGTGATATGCTTATGGTCTATGAAACAAATACCAATCTAACACATAGTTAGCATATGAGTCAGCAACTTGATTAAAAATTCTTGAAACATGTATGTATGTTATGTTCTCAAACTGTCCTTCTAGAAATATCACACGTAAGAATCTTCATAATAATGTCAAATCCCTAATGTGATAGAATACATTAAGCTGTGAGACCACTAACTGTGAATCAAGACATACCTTAAGAGAGATAACACCATGTGAAACGGAATCCCGCAATAACTTGATAATGGCACTATACTCAGCAACATTGTTTGAAGAAGGCCGTAAACATATGCCTCCTGAAGACAATACCTAACCTATAGGAGTATAAATCACCCAAGCAGCAGAAGCTGAGTTTTGAGTGTGGTAGTTCGCACCATCAGCGAATCCTATGTGAGCGGAAGACTCCATTGACATCCACCATAAGAAACGAAAGCTAATCAACAAACCCGATCACCATAAGAAAACCTAACTATGCAAAAAAATGTACAATAATATACAATAATCATCCCTAGTTGAAGATCATGCATACTATTTTTTAAAATAGAGCCCATTTCTAGGCTCCGCCAAGGCTATCCCTTCATAATCCACTAGCTCATAGGGGCCCTTCTCTAACACATGTTTGACAATGTAAGTACCATGCCACATGGGATTAAAATTCCCTGCCCCAAAGGGTTCTTTAGCTTGATCCCCCAAAAGGACCAAATCACCTTCACTAAACCTCCTCGGATGGACAGAGTTATCATATTGGACCTTAATGCAACACTTATTTACTTCTAGAGCCACTAAGGCATCCCGACGATGCTCATCAAAATGCTCTATGTGGACCAAATGTTCCTCTAATGTGGAAGTGTCTAGTAAAAGATCTATAGCTAGCTTCAACAAAGGGATTTTGCATTCAACTAGCAAGACAGAATCCACCCCATGTATGAGCTGATATGGAGAGAAACTGGTCGCACTCTTAACCACGGTCCTATAGGCCCACAAAGCAGGATATAACATGATATTCCAATTTGTCTTGCTTTGTGCGATGGTTCATTGGAGAATGGACTTAAGTGATTTATTCACTGCTTCAACCTATCCATTAATCCGAGGTTAATAAGAAGAGGAGGGCTCCTTTTTATACCCTAACTTTGAATCCAACTCTTCCATCATTCTATTCTGAAAGTGCCTACCATGGTCAGTGACAAACTCTTTTCGAATGCTGAATTGAGTAATAATTTGGTTGAACACGAAATGCGCTACTGTCTCACAGTTGTATTTAATTATAGGCATAGCCTCAACCCATTTCATGAGGTAATCAACTACAACTATAATGTGATGATGCCCCCCAGCCGAAACTGGGTTGCAATCCATGAAGTCAAACCCCCACTTGGTGAAGGGACTAGCGGTGATAATTGGATGTAACAGGGTAGGATGCGAGTGCATATTGCGTGCAAACACCTAGCAAGGGTGACACTTCTTGACTGCATTGACACAATCTTTAAATATCGACGGCCAAAAATATCCCTCTCTCAAGATTTTTGGGCTGTCAAAATCCTAGATAAATGACCAACACACGCCCCTCCATGGAAATCATTTAGCACAACCTCATCTTCATCATGGGTTAAACAACGACGTGAAATGGAATCTACCCCATGGTGGTACAAAATGTTATCCACTATAGGTAGTTCTTAGATACATGATGTAATCGTTGTCGCTCATCCCATGAAAGGTGAGTAGGAACCTTCAACGTTTGTAAATATAAAATTATATCCCCATACCATTGGTCCAAAGTTGAGATAAGGAAAATATGCTCATCGACAAACGTATCCTCATAAACCTCCTCGTCCTCCACACTTGGCAAATAAAAAATGAGCTCCACAAAGATCAACGATTTCTTCTATTTCGCTAAAACAAATTCAAGATCAAATTCTTGCAAAATAACAATCCACTTATTATATTTTCCCTCGATCATCCTTCTAGTGAGGACGAACTGAAATGGATTGACATGAGCTACCACCAAGGTCTGGGGAAGGAGAGTGTAATGTGTCAATATCTAAACCGCATGAACGGTGGCCAAGGAAAGTTTCTCCACATGATAATAGTGTATTTCCACATCAATAAGGTTCCGGCTCAAATAATATATGACATGCTCACAGAGATCCTCATCCTCCTAAACCAAAACCATACCAACTGTCTCCATGGACACAGCCACATAAATAAAAAAAATTACGGCTATAGTCAGGTGGACTAAGCATGGGGGCCAATGCTAAGGATTTCTTAAGAGCATCAAAGGACTCCTGGGTTCACTCATCCTAGCAAAAATTAGTGTCTTTGTTTAAAAGATGCATAAAGCCTTTAGTTAATTTGGCAAAATTAACCATGAATCTCCACAAGAAATTTGCCATGCCTTGCAAATATTGAAGATGTCTAATATTATGCAGGGGAGACAATTGAAGTGTTTCCTCAACCTTTAAGGGATCGAATCTTATACCCTCCTTGGATACAATGAACCCTAGCAAGCGACCAATGGTGACACGAAAGATGCACTTATGAGGATTTAACCTAACCTGGTAATGGTGGCATCTTTCTAATACTAATCTCAAATGGTATGGATGACACATTCTTAGACAAGAATGAGCAGCAAGATCATCCAAATACACTTCGATAATTGTTTTGAGATCATGAAAAATTAAGGTCATAGCCTGCTGAAATGTGGCTCTGGCTTTTTTAAGACCGAAAGGAATCTTCTGATATGAAAACGTACCCTAGGGAAAAATAAATGCAATTTTATGTTGATCCTCGAGTTTGATCTAAATTTGATTATATCTAGAAAAACTATCCATGAAGGATAATACCTCGCTTCCCATACACTCATCCAAAATATGATCAATAAATGGTGTGGGAAAATTATCCTTAGGACAAGCACAATTTAAAACACGGAAATCAGTACATATACGGATCGATCCCTGCTTCTTATCAACTACAATGAGATTTGAAACCCATTCCGTAAAGTAATTGGGATAGATAAAATCGGGTTTTAACAACTTCTCTATCTCAGCCTTAATAGCAGGTGCTTTTCTAGGATTCACCACACACAAACATTATCGAATAGGCTTCGCATTTGGATAGGTTTTAATTTCATGTTCGACAATACGAGGGTCGATACCCATAATTTCCTTGTATGACCAAGCAAAAATGTCACGAAACTCTTTAAATAGCTCGGTATACTCCTTGATCTCATCAGGGGAACAATCCAACCCAATGTAGACGCTCTCAACTTTTCTAGGATCGTGAGAAATATAGATAGGAATTGTAGGTGATAGGTTCGCCATGTTCCCATCAGTCATCTGACCAGGAGACCTCAATGGAACCACGGGACTACCAATATTCTCACTAACAATCTCCCTATAGTCCTCATGCTCCATATGGTTAAGCTTGGGAAGAAAATATGATTTATGATGCAACTCTTCCCAAGGTGGCTCAACCCTCGACATGACCTCAATAATGGCTTCATCTGATGGAAAAACACCCTCAAGGAAATTATGTGCGTGACAGGACTCAACTTCCCATCCAGGAAGCACATATGGGTCCTCCTCCTCCATCTGCAAAGAGGAAGGACTAGTCTCTACAAAACAATCAAGATTTGCTTGATATGCTATCATTGCTGCAGGAAATGACACATCCATTTCAATAGGTCCATTCATAGGACTCGGTGAAGGAAGAATCCGAGGATCTTCCATATGGGTAGTGCAAAAAGACATCGACTTCCATGAAGATGAAGCCCCACCAAAACTAGATCTGATCATAAGAATGAGCACAAGACAACTAAAGGTTCCCATCAAGGGATGGATACATACCCACACCCACACTCCCAGTTTTCGGCTGAGAATGATCGATAATCGGGATAGAAGCTCCCAATGATGCACTGACACTTGTATTATGGAACGATGTTTGATCAATCGTAACAATCTTCCCATTAAATGGAAAGCATACTACTTGAAATAGATAAAAGGCTACACCTTGCATACTATACATCCAATTTTGGCCCAGTAAAAGATTGTATTCAAGGGGTGCATCAACCACCTCAACCTCGATCACAACGGTCTTCCCTCCCAATTGGACCTTAAGAGAAGGAAGAATCCCGTGCGGCAAAAATGATATACCATTAAAGGTAGTCAACATGGTAGTGGATTGAGACAACTCAGGAGAACAAAAACCCTTCCAGCATGACAAATACATCACAGAAGCAGCATCACCTTCATCAATCATAGTGCGTTTGATAGTCATATTAAGACACTCTACATGAATCAAAAGAGACACATAGTAAGGAAAGAAATGTTGTAGTCCCATGGTTTCAAATTTGATGATGAAAGAAGAGTTATCATCATTAATCCCAAGAGAAAAAAGCAAGGATTTCATTTGCGGAGGACAACTCTAAAGTACTTCAAGTGCGGACATCGCACAAGGAGTTTGGCCCAAATCCTTGACAACGAAATAGTTATGGGTGTCTCAGGCATTATCATTGTGCCCCGAATGATTTAGGACTCCCTTAGGAATGCGAGGTGCAATTTCAAGTTTATCCATAGGGTTTTCATTATGCAAAGGGCTCTCGGGTGGAATGGGTTCTTTTCCAAGGTCCAGTTCTGACAAACCATAATCTTTCACATGAGTCACAAACTTAGTAGCATGTACAATGTTTGTGCAACCATGACCAACATTGGCTTCCAGCAGATTTGGATCTCTTCCTAATGCATAATGAGGATCATTGGTCCTCGAGTTCATATTTTGATTATGGGGTAAAGGATTGTTTAGCACAGCTGGGCCCTATGCTATGAATCTCGAGGCATCTTCCATATGAGGGCACAAGTGAGTGAGGTTGTCCTCCTTATGCAATTTGAAAGGAAACTTAACCTTACATTTATATTGCTTGTCCCCCCAGCATTGTGGGTGTTCTTGTCATTGAAATTGGCATTTTCATTCTTGTTTCCACCCTTACTATTATTTTTACCCTTTTTCTTATTCCTTCCGGGTTGTTGGTTTCCCTTCTGGTCTGAGGATTGAACGGAAAGTACACTCACCGTTTGGGTGGGTTGAGATGAAGCCGTGGTTTGTCCCAAAGTAGATTGATTAATACACAATTGACTCACTTGTTTTACAATCGAATCTGCACGTTTGGCACTTGTACAACCCACAATGCCATCGGTATGTGGTCCAAAATTGATGTTTGGATCAAAACTAGAACGCAGAGCATTAGGTATGATCACATACAGAAGTCCAGATTGAGCATAAATAAAATCCAACTCATGTGCCCTCAAAATTGCTTGTTCCTCGTTCTGGACTGCGGACGTAAAAACATCCTTCGTGATGTACGATAACAATGATTTAAGGAACCATTCAAGGAGAAATTCCGGTGGTATGAAGGCTTTAATCAACCTCTTTCTTCTATGCCACTCTTGGATATGATCCGATATATGTGTGGCTTTGTCTTGCCAAAATGTTTACAAGAGTTCTGTACCAATGTCGTAACGCATGGGTAGCTAGAAGTGATTGAGGAAAGTCATAGCAAGGTCATTGAACAAAATGAATGCCCCCCTTGGTAACTCTATATACCATTTTGTTTCAAGGCTCGGTAAGGGTGCATTGAAATACCCTTAAACGGATTAAGTCATTGTTAAGGAATTCAAAGAGCACCAAAGGTGAAAAGTAGTGACATGTTCACTAGGATCTTCTCCTGCTTTTCCCTTGAATTTGGAAATGTTCGAGGGAAGCTTGTTAGGGACAGCCACCCAAGATGGGTCATGAGATACTGGATTGTTCATGAGTATCAATAATTCAGGTAAGTTTAACGTTCCGAGGAAAGGGATCCTAGGTTGAGGTGGTCTATGCCATGCTCTCTGATAGTTTTCGTTCATATAAGGCTGACTACTATAAATAGCAGGACCTTGGCCATAATATCCTCCTCCCGTTTGACCCATGTAGGGATGCATGGAAGCAATATCATGTGGTGTACCTTGACTATGTGGTGCTTCAAATCCATAATTAGAGGCGTAAGTGGGTTGTTGATACCCATACCCATAGGGTTGATAGTTCTATCCATATTGCAGTCCATAAGATTGTCCATGAGAAGCTCCATAAGGTGTCCCATCGGATGTCCCATGAGAAGCTCCATAATTAGGGATACGGGGAACTCCTTGTGATGGACCATGAAATGATGCAGAAACAGGAATATGTCCTCCTAAAACAATAGGAGATACTTGACTTTGAAATACTACCATGCGAGCAGTCGCAGTATAAACATGGCTAGTAGCAATATTCCGGCTCGAAGGACCACGTGAATGAGGGGGAGGAAGGGTTGTCCAAAATACATTTGAAGGAGTAGGGTTTGAGGATGAAGGGACATGTGAAGGGATGTAAGTGGTATTCCCTATGTTCACTTGTCTCAATTTTTGTATCCGCATATGACTACTAACACTAGCTCTAAGACAGACATGTGAGGTATCTTCCACCACTAGGATGGAAGGTGCAATGTGACTAGTGCTCCGAAATCTCTTCACATGGAAAGGAATAGGAGTTCCCCCAGGCGTAGTGCTAGGTTCAATTTTTAACTCAGCATGATGTGTCAGATCGTGTGTAGGTATATTGGGCATGCCATAACAAATATAACTAGTGCCTGCGGGTTCATGATGAGTCTTGTCACCTGGTAACCAATACCAGCAACTTGTGAATGAGTCCTCCACCTGGGACTCCACCACTTCAGTCCTCCATCTCCCAATAGCAAGCTCACAAGCAAAGGAAAACACAAAGTGCTCCAAGGGACAAAGGGATGCAGACTCAAGTATAAGCTCTGGTAATAATGGACTATAGTTTTCTTGCTCTTCAATTCCTCTCCTTTCAATGTATCCAAAGGGTTCCTTATATAGTGCTTCAATGGGATAATGGAAGGTCAAATCCAAGCAATCTCAAGGTATATAGAAGGCCAAGAGACAAGTGACTCGGATGCACGTCAAGGAAAACTCGAAAACTATTTGGCCTTTTGCACACATCCCAATGTATGTGGGTTTGAAGGTCATATTCACGTATATACACGAGAATGGGTTTAAAAGTCACATATAGAAAATAATGCATATTTTTAGGGATGATCTTGGAAACATTAAAGGTACAAAAATATTTTATGGGGCCCAAAGAGTCTGCAGAGGTGTTATAGCAGATTTCACCACACTAGGTGAATCACACATTGTATGGCTTTCCCTTGTCCCGCTGCAGACTCATTAGCCCCTTTGGACCAATTTATATCTTTTGATGTTACCTTGATCATCCCCAAAAAACATTATAATATTGATATACGCGGCCCCGATAACCGCGTACATACGCGAATATTCCCTCGATAGTCGCGTACATCGGGATGTGTGCATAAATCCAAATCCTTTTGGACTGTTCCTTGACTTGGATCCGACTCATATGACTCCTGGACTTCCATATTCCTTGAGATCGCATGGATTCGACCCTTCAGTATCCCTTTGAAGAGCTATATAAGGAACCCCTTGGTACATTGAAAGCATAAGAGAAAATTGAGAGCATCG
>LPNX011134462.1:0-34083 GCA_001517045.1 Pseudotsuga menziesii
TGGTTAGCACCCCAGTCATGGCTACCCTTAGTCTCCCGGGTTTAACCTTAGGATTACCCATTTGGTATCTTTCGCCTCCAGTTCGCCCGCCGACACCAGATGTCATCCTGCAACCAGTGCAACCCATAGCCACTACTAGTCGACCACCTCCCGGTGTCGCGACCCCGTCAAACCCCGCGAAACCACCTCCTGGTCTCGCTACCCCGTCAACCCCCGCGAAACCATCCCCTATTTTTACCAAACCCACTGGGGGCAGAGGCCCTCAACCTTACACTGTTGTCCCACCTCCTAAGATAGTCCAAAGCCCCCCTGTATTCCGTGCCCCTCCTAAATGTGCGCTCTGCGTCGAGTTGGGCCATGTGACTCACCTATTTCCTCATTTACCAGCATTAAAGGAATACATGCAAATGCTCGACGACGATCCCACAATCCCGGTGGTCCATCTAGAGTCAACCCCTACGCCTCGCGACAAATCCCTACGCACCAACCACCCATGTGCCTTATGTGATATTTACGGGCATTACTCCCATCACTGTCCCGATCTCCCCGAATACAGAATAGCTCTCTTTGAGATGAACAATCGGGATTTGGAGACGGCAGACCTCACCATCGACGAGATCCTCCCCTCAGATCTGGATCCTGAGACAACCCAACTCCCCATTGTTGAGATCCACCCCCCGGAATCTTCTGCTTCAGAAGAGTTCGAGACCATTTATATGTTTTCTTTCGTCACCACCCCCTCGGCAACCGATCTGACAACCCGAACATTCTACAGTGATGAAGAAATTCTTGAGGCTCTCACCGCCCCAGATTATCTCTGGGATGACATGCATCATCGTTCATACTTTCTCCCAGATGAACCATCTTCTAGCACTGCTCCCCAATTTGCAGTGGAATCCAAAGACTTCCTTCCCCCGAAGGTCGACTGGTTCAAGGACCCTATTCCTGCTCCTGACGCCTTCGAAGAGGGTAACATGGCCAACATATCACCTGTTATCCAAGTCGATCTTGCTGCCCCTGGGGGCACCCCCGAACTCATCGCTTTAGGAGAATCTTGCACTGAGTAGGAGGTTAACGAGTACAAAGCACTCTTCAAATAATTTCGTGATTTCTTTGCCTGGTCCTATACCGAAATGCCTGGCCTTGACCCTGCCATTATAGAGCACCACATCGACACATGGCCTGATATAAACCCCGTTCATCAGAAACAGCGTCCCATACACCCCTCCAAACTCCCAGCTGTCAAAACAGAAATCGAGAAACTTCGCACAGCAGGATTCATTTATCCTATTGCTTATACCACATGGGTTTCAAACCCTGTTCCTGTCAACAAGAAACAAGGCACCCTTAGAGTATGCATTGACTTCCGAGATCTAAACCGCGCTTGTCCCAAAGACAATTTCCCTACGCCATTCATTGACCAGCTCATCGATGCGTGTGCGGGGCATGAAGTCCTCTCGTTCATGGACGGTTTTTCTGGATATAATCAGATACAAATCCATAAGGAAGACCAATACAACACTGCTTTTACTACCCCATGGGGCACTTTTGCCTATCGTGTTATGCCTTTCGGTCTAAAAAAAGCTGGCGCAACATTCCAGCGGGCCATGACCTATTGTTTTCATGATTTGGTCCACATCCTGCTCGTATACCTAGATGACCTTACAACTCGTTCCCGAAAACGATCAAACCACCTCAATGACCTTCGGCAAGTTTTTCTGCGTTGTTGCAAATATCAAATCCTCTTGAACCCACACAAGTGTGCTTTTTGCGTCCCGACAGGCCGATTGTTGGGGTTCATCGTCTCCCACAAAGGAATTACTGTAGAT
This sequence comes from Pseudotsuga menziesii, assembly GCA_001517045.1. Taxonomy (NCBI): domain Eukaryota; kingdom Viridiplantae; phylum Streptophyta; class Pinopsida; order Pinales; family Pinaceae; genus Pseudotsuga; species Pseudotsuga menziesii. The sequence continues at coordinate 1,830 of LPNX011134462.1, forward strand.
CCACTGAAAGTCCAAGCCATCTTAGACCTTCCCTCTCCCCGAACACTCAAGCAGCTCCAAAGTCTGCAAGGGCGATCTAATTTCCTTCGACGCTTCATTCCCGATTACGCCACAACCATTCATGGTTTCTTGCGCCTACTCCGTACCCGAGTACCCTTTGTCTGGGATGAGCAAGCTGAAGCTGCATTTAATGCCCTCAATAAATCTCTCACACAAGCCCCCCTGATTTCCCCTCCGGATTTCTCTCAAGATTTCATCCTCTACATCTCGGCATCCGAGTATGCTGTGTCAGGAGTCTTGGTCCAAGAAGATGCCTCACGACAAGAACATGTCATTTACTACGTTAGCCAGACCTTGTCCGACCCACCCCTACGTTATCCACATGAAGAGAGACTAGCCCTAGCAGTGGTCTTTTCCGTCCAAAGGTTGCGACACTACATTTTACTTAGTCATACCACAGTCGTCACCGACTCTAACCCCATGGTCTATCTCTTAAACTGGTGGCTCCTGCAAGGTCGCGTGGCCAAATGGGTCATTATCCTCCAAGAATATGACCTTACTTTCCGAACACCCAAGAGCACCAAAGCCCTTGCGCTTTCCCAGCTCATGACGGATCTCCCTTCCTTTATCCCAGCCCCACCTATCTCCGAAGAGTTACCCAATAATCACTCGTCCGATGACCCATGGTACGGCGATATCTTGTTATATCTGCGCACGCAGAAGTTTCAACCCACAGTCACTCGGAACGGACGTCATCGTATCCGGCACCATGCTTCTCGCTACCTCCTCATTGGAGATGTCCTTTACCGGCGAGGAATCGACACAATTCTTCGTCGTTTCCTTACACATGAGGAAGCTGAACAAGTCCTTAATGATTGTCATAGCGGTGCCTGCGGCGGCCATTTCTCAGGGATGGCCACTGCCCAAAAGGTCGTCCGCGCCGGATATTTCTGGCCCAAACTCTTCACCGACTGCATCAATGCGGTCAAGCATTGCCATAACTGTCAACTTTTTTCCCCCAAAGCTCGGACGCCACCTGCTCCGTTACACCCAGTAGTCACTGTTGGTCCCTTTTGTAAGTGGGCCATCGACTTCATGGAGTGTAGACCCACATCAGCGAACGGCCATAAGTACATCATTGTCGCCGTCGATTATTTCACCAAATGGGCAGAAGCCATGCCCACCTTCAATTGTAAGGCTGACACAGCTGCCCGTTTCTTCTTCAACCATGTCATCACTAGATTCGGAGTCCCTAAACAATTGGTATCTGACCATGGATCACATTTTGAAGATTGTGTGTGGCATGAGTTATCCACCCTCCTCAAGTTCGAACACCAATTTTCCTCGGCTTACTACCCCCAAGGGAACGGTCAAGTAGAAGCAGTTAACAAAATCCTGAAAACCATACTCCAACGCACAGTTGATCGGCATAAGTACAATTGGCACCATATGCTATTTCCCGCTTTATGGGATTACCGTACATCCACCAAGACCGCCACCGGATTTACCCCATTTCATTTAGTTCATGGTGTAGAGTCTGTCCTCCCCATTGAGTGTCAGATACCTTCCTTACACATCACTGTCAAGCTCCTCCCCGATACCTCCCCCCTTGAGCAATGTCTGCTATCCCTCGAACAAGACGATGAATATCGTCGTGCCACTCTCCAGAATATCGAATATGCCAAAACACGCTCCAAAGCCCATTATGACAAACATGTTCACTCTCGAACTTTCCACGAAGGGGACCTCATCCTCGCCTATGACCAAGCCAACGACAAAACAGGTAAAAGAAAATTCGAGTCCATGTGGCAAGGCCCTTACATCGTGCAAACTTGCCTCGGCAAGGGAGCATACATTTTAGCAGACTCTGAAGGACGACCCTTCTCCAACCCCCGGAATGGGTTGTATCTTAAACGTTTCTACCCATAACCGAAACCGTGACCTCATTGGTCCGCATTTGCACAGCTTGCTCTCTTTTTGTTTTTCACCGTTTTTCGACCACAATCTCACATTTATCGCATTTTTGCATGCCCACAGATGGATCCTCTTCCACCTTGTTACATTGGCTTCGCTGATGGTGCCAGCCGCTGGTCTCCCAACCTAGCTTCTGCAGCATGGGTCTTATACTCCCCTTCCAATGAACGCATCCACCTTGACGGAATATGTATCGGTGCTGCTACCAATAACCAGGTGGAGTATGATGCTGTGACCGGTCTCCTAACCACTGCCCTCCAGATGGGCATATGTCACCTTCATGTGTTCTTGGACTCCCAGGTACTTGTCTCCCAACTCAACAACTGCTACCAGGTGCGTGATCCCTGCCTATTTCGAAAATTCCTGCGTACAAAACAACTTAGCCGACAGTTTGAATCCATCACATTCACACATGTCCCAAGAGCTTACAATAGTGTCGCAGATCAAATGGCGAACAATGTCCTAGACTGGCATATCAATCACACTATGTAACACCTCCATCATGCATCATTGCCCCATAGCATATCATCCAAATATACAAAAACCAAAAAAGACTGCATTGCATCAACATTTGCATACATAAAACATAAAACCATAAAAATGACATTTGCATCCATAGGGGCATCCATGTGCCTAGTCATACATACATCATATCATATCATATCAAAAAAGGGGCATCCACGTGCCCAACAGCCTAGACTACTTGCATCCACGTGCAGTATCAACATAGAACATATCATGAAGCGCATCCACGTGCATACAAATGAGACAACATCATCAAAAAATGTGCATCCACATGCATATATATATATACAAGTCAAAAACATGATCAGAACTGTACATGTTCTGAGTACCCCAGTACTCCGCTATACAAAAAATATGTATGTACATCCCTCAAAACTCATAAAATACAAGCCGCAGCTACAAAAATCAGGGAGAGCCACCTGCTCTCCCTAGTGGGAGTCATATCCCGGATCACTCTCCGTGTCAGCCCCCTCTGACTCCTCCTCCCGCTCCTCCTCCGACGAGTCCTCCGCTCGCCTGGGCCTCGGTACCCGTGCCTGTGCCCTCTCCGCCAAGAGAGCCACCCGGAATGCTATCCTCCTGAAATCCCGAGGCGCCTGGCTACAATCCCAAATCATATCTCGAGGAAGTTCCTCCCACCCTGCATCGCTCACCCCCATCAACAGCCGCTCCAACAGCACCCGTACAGACTCGAGCGCCCCATCCGCGTCTCGTCGATGTACAGGACCTCGCCCAGGCAAAGCCGGAACCGCCACAACCCCTCTACGAGGCACATGATCTCGCGGCGGCCTCGGACCCACATCTGCAAACACCTAGTCATCAGTCACCATATATATCATATATACCATAAACAAACTGGACAAAACAATTAAACTCATACATACCATCTGGACCCCATGCCTGCCCAGGTGGTCGTGGTGCATCTGGATCCCCTGTGTAGTCCATGCCTCTGTAGGGGTAGTCCTCCAATGCCAGCGGTAACTGCAGCCACTGCATATATAGCTCCTGAGTGAAATACCGCCCCACGTCCCCGCCGCCCCGGCGACGCATCATCTCTCCCCACCGGATCATCCGGGGCTCCCTCGGGCCTCCCTCTCTGACTGGCACCCGCGGCCGCAGAGTAGGAACCCCCTCCATGAAGAAGGCCACTAGAAATGAACCAAAGCAGAATCCCTTGCCAACTTACTTCGCTGCGGTCAGCTGTTGCTGCACGCAGGTCAGGAACATCTGGCCCCACGCATAGTACGTCCCAGCCAGCACTCACTCAACAATCTGCATCTGCCCCCCAGACACCTTCTCAGGTGCCTGGGATCCCAAGATCCATACAACACAAGCGGCCATCGCCTGTACAGCTGCCTCCCGCAAATCCTGAATCCGGAGTGCATTCCTATGCACCCTCGCGTCTACCCTGCAAAAGCGCACTGCCAAGTCATCTATGTCGAGATCCGCCGAGACCCGCGGCTGTGTATCCGTTACCCACCCCAGGCAGGGTAACCCCGTCAAGAAGTAAACATCGACCAGGGTGAGATCCACCCTCTCTCCCTGTACCCGAAACGCCTGTATCTCGGGCTCCCAGAAATCAATCAAGCGGTTCAGCAGTAAACCTGCTGACCGTATCATCTGAATCTCCGCGAACTTTAGAAGTCCGAAGAGCGCCAACATAGACCGCACCCAACGGTCCTCTCTAATCGCAGTCACGAGATCCTCTGGCATCTCCCTCTCACGCCATATCACCCGTGGCATCCTGCAAATCAAACAAAGAAGTCTCATTAGGCTCATAACCAAATAACATACCTGCCCCACCCATCCATAACCCCGAGCAGCCGCGGTCCAGACCGCGGCTGTCAAGCCCGACAGTCGTGGTCTAGACCACGGCTGTCCAACCTGACAGTCGCGGCCCAGACCGCTGCTACCGCGGTCCAGCCCGACAGTCGCGGCCCAGACCGCGGCTGTCTAGCCCGACAGTCGCGGCCCAGACCGCGGCTGTCCAGCCCGGCAGTCGCGGTCCAGACCGCGGCTGTCAATCCCGGTAGTCGCGACCTCTGACCGCGCCTGCCCAAGTCAAACCCACGGTTGGAGACCGCGATTTCGACCGCTGAACCCACGGTCCACACCTATAGACCATACAACAGCCCCCCATGGGCCCCACCAACCCCCCAACCCAAAAAATCACAACAGGTGTCGGTTTAACAGAATACCTGGCTCTCCCGAATCTCGAATCCGCCGGTCAGATCGTCCAGAAATCAACCGTAATCTCTAGTTCACTCTGATCGCAAATCAATCTCGAATAGTGCAAATGACGTGTCATATGGGGCCCACTTACTATTTGTAGTCGGTTGACTTTGTTCTTGTTTTGGCCATTCTGGACCCATCCGGAATCCGTTTTCCGAACCGTTTCCACCATTGGAACCAGCACGACTAGATCATCCTAATGGTCACCTCATTGCATCTTTTTGACTACATCATTTTTTGCCCATTTTTTAGACATCAATAGTCGTCTCGGTTTGCGTGCCACTTTCGCAGGAATCACCTTTCCGAGCTCGTGATGATGCTTGAGATACTTTCTCACTCTCACCTAGGTACAATCATAACATTGTGTCCTGACATCTTGCTACCTTGATTAGCGCGCCCCATCGGCCGCCGTCTGATTGTTCCACACTTTTTACATGAGCCATTCCCTCCTGTCATATTGCAAAGGTTTCATTCTTTTGCCACCATTCAACCACCCTGCAAGGAGGCCCACCAGTGTTTCCCCCCCCCCCCACCATCCGTTCTGATCATCATAAATGTCCCCTAAGTGAACACTTCCTCCTTGCTTGCCCATCCTAAATACAGAGTCTTCTTATTTGCTTTCAGACTCCTTAAAATTGAAAGCAACCACGAGCACGAACTGTCATGGGCTCGCAAAATCCACATGACAGTGCCATTTCATTCTTTCAGAGTCTTCTTATTTGCTTTCAGAATCCTTAAAATTGAAAGCAACCACGAGCATGACCTGTCCTGGGCTCGTAAAATCCACTGGACAGTACCATTTTATATCCACACTTCTTCAAGTTCCCTAACCCATGAAGCACTCCCCCCGTACCTCTTGGCGCTATGATCGATCATCTCGGCAGCACCCCCAGTTAGGTCGCCTTTGTTCAGAGTATTCTGCAGTCTCCTACCATTTTGAGCACAGCTTGAGTCTCCCTCAGCCCATTCACCCTCAGATGCTATACTGATATGATTCCTTTACCACCAGTCAGTCTCATATGCTGCCCGATCATCCTCGCCACCATACTCTGAACAAAGGAAGTTTGAGTCCACCTACTCTACTTGCCCAGTTATTCCCCCCAGTTTATCACTCCTGATATCAGCACTATCACCATTCGGTTTTTCACCTCGTGCTCCTGTCAAGGAAACATCATTGCCTTGATAGTTGCAGGTCTCCCTCTGTCAACGACAGCCCCTCTATTCTAGAGGATAGACCCAGAGGTCCCTGCGTCTTGGACCCATCACCATCTGTGGTGAGTGCCTACGGACCATTTTGAGAGGAGTCATCATTGCCTCTCCGAATGGTTGTTTCTCACATGCTCGACTTCAGTACCTTATTCGCGTCGTTGAGAATCGCACAGGATATATATCCCTTCCATTTTGTGTCGAAGACCCCGGATTTCCCCCGACACTAGCACATCGGTGAGTCACTTCGGAACGCCCAGTTATATGTTCCCGTGGATATCCGAGCTGCGTTGGCGATTGTATTCGGAAGCCATCCAGTTCCATGCTTCCTCGAGTACCCAGTTCAGTTCCAAATCAGTGTACCATTACGAGTGTGACCCTTCTCACTCTGATCCAGCAGCGCATCAGTTCCTTCAGAACCACATTCAGTAGCACTGCTGCCATTCCAGTGTATCAGTTTGTCAGCTCAGACATGATCAGCTCAGCAGTATGATCCAGATTTGTGTCCCTCCCGGACCCTCATGATATGCACAGTGATTATCTACTACAGGTCCTTCATTTTGGGACTCCCCAGTGATTTTTATGTATCTTGATACGAGCATGGGAATGCCCGCCTCGTCCATATATTGAGATTTTTTCCTCAGCCAGTATTTGAGGACCATTTATATTGCTATGTTATATTCTGATACGAGGATGGGAATGCCCGCCTCGTCCGTATTATCAGATGATCCCTCATCCATTATTGAGGTTATGTACTTTCCAGTCCTTGCAGGTGGTTCGAGATCGGTGTCCTGGACTTCAGTTGCTTTCTTCTCTTCTCCACACCCCAACACAAACCAAATACGACTCATGATGTCCATCGGCCATACGATGAGCTCCTACCCTTGCACATCAGGGGGCAATCTGTTAACACCCAAAAATAGTTAACTACCTAATCTACCCCACTACATGGCTCATTTGTCCATTTGCCTACCATATTTCCCTGAAAATCCCACTAAAAAGCCTCCAAAAGGCCTAAAATGCCTCCAAAAGGCCATAAAACCATCTAAAAAGCCTCCAAAAGGCCTAAAATACCTCCAAAAGGCCAAAAAACCCCTTTTTCCTCCAAAAATATCCAAAATTCCTCTAAAATAGCAAAAATCCCCAAAAAGGGAAGAAAAAATATAAAATAATGAGGAAAAGGAGGAAAAAACCCTAAACAAGCTGCCCTAAACCACATGGTTTCCAAAACCATGGGCCAGCACTCCACCACTAAAAAACTATAAATAAGTGGTGGAGACCCCTCATTTCATCATCCATTATCATAAGCATCCTGCCTCTGCCGAAATTATTCTCGAAACCCTAGCTTACCACCAAGCTACTTTCACCATTGAGAACTCTTTTGGCCCATTTCCACCACCGGAAAAGGAGAAGAAGCAGCTTGGAGCTCAAATCCACCGACATCGGACCAACGCAACGGACTCCATCAACCTCCTCATTGGAGGTAACTTCAATAAAAACTATTATTCATTATTTACTGTTTTTGTTTCATGTTATTTACTTTTTACTGTTTTAGCTTCAAGAACGTATTTAGATTAGTCTTTGTTTCAGTTTATCTTTGTTTAATTCATATACATTATTGAACTGCTACTAAGGATTCCAGATTCCTTAGTAGGTGCTCATCAGCACAAGCTAGGGTGAAAACCCTAGCTACAGCACTGGAAGGAAAAGTGTCACTTCTTGTGGCAGATAAAACACTTGACCTTTGACACGTCAAGGTTCTTCTGACCATCCTTCTTCCTCTTTGCCTTCCCCTTTCTCTTCTCTGTAAGGGCTAGAGCCTCCTCATCCAAAATTTGTGGGGCATTACTAGATGAGCTTGATCCTTGACCCGTGCGGGTCTCCTCCTGCACAAAGTTATCCCATAGTCTCTGCCAATCAGGGAGCTTCTCCCTAGTGACAACACCTTTGACAAAGGTGTCCCATGGCTTAGAGAATCGATTGAGGCCTATCCGAACTAGCTCCTCATCCATTGTCTTAGAGCCAATAGCTCCAAGCTCATCCCTGATCCGTGTGAGCCTCGTGAGATAAGGCACCACTCCTTCTCCCTTGGCCATCTTGGTGTTGTGCATCCTCTCTTGCAACACCATCTTCTGGTTTTCCTTCTTTCTTTGGTACATACTCTCCAAAGTCGTCCACATCTCTGTTACAGTATTCTTAAAAAAAAAGTGAAGAACTATATGGTCCTTCACTCCATCCATTATAATCAGCATGGCTCTGGAATCAATCTTCTTCAAGCTTCTAGATTTGTCGGATTTGTGGATGCAACCTTCGTGGAGTCAATGTGCTCCTCTGCATCACTGCAATCTAGGATCCTTGTGATCATTTATTTCCATGTAGAAAAGTTTTGAGCAGCCCAAAGTCTATCATCAACTCTCAACTGCACAACCATAGTGAATTGTACCTGTCAAACCCTAGATAGGGAAGACTAGGTTTGTGTCTTCCTATAGATTTGCCCCTGATCTATCAATGCTGCTACAAATCTCTCAGCTTTAGCTCACCAAAGCTCTGATACCATGTAAATTTTTCCTTAATATTCAACTAGGGCTAAACAATGCATTCAAAATATTTACTTATAACCACACATGAAAATCTTTTACAGTATGTAGCAAAATATAAAACTCAGAAATAACTCACAACATCACAGCATAAAAATGATAGTTATTTGGGGTGTGGAAACCCCTAGAAAAACCCAAAATGAAAAAAATGATGCAGTAGTCAGATATAGATTTTATTATGAAAAAATATAGAGCATTTACAATACTGCAAATTCACCCAAACCCGACGAATGCAGTTACATGACAAAATCACTGAGAAAACCCCTCGCTAAACCTCAACACCCTCCTGCATAAGTGTACAGCCCAGTTGTACGAAGCTCGGTGATCATGTTCCTCGCTCCTCTGTCCTCCAAGCTAAATCATCTGTCTGACTTTCTCTCCCTGTCTATATCATGTCTATATCAGAATACAAGTATGTGTGTCCTCTCCACCAAATGATCTCTCTTTTATAACTTTGGGTAAAGCGAAAACCATAATTTCACTTTCACTTTAACTAGTGGTAAAGCAAAAACCTTAATTTCACTTTCACTTTAACTAGTGTTTCACTAAAGTTAATTTAGATCACTTTAATTTATTTTCGAAATTAAACTTAAGAAAAGTAAATTAAATACAACCGGTTTCTTAATTTAAGTCTTCTACATGCAAGAACACATGGACACATAAAAACATTCACTAAATACAAATTTTAAAAACCACACTAATTACAAATTTTAAAAACCAAAAAATATATTTACCAAACAAATAGAGGTTGAACCCCAATACAACGCCTTTCACACTTTTTAAACTTATAAAAAGTCTTCGCTCTAAATAAATTTAAATCTATGTAATTATATAGAATAATTTTTTTATTACTAAAGCGTCATATAAAATGGATATACTTTCTTTTGTTTTTCATGCTTTAATGTTAAAACATCTTTTGAAAAAACCTGTTATTAATTATTTAACATTTTCTTCAGATTTTGATTAAAAAAACCGTTTAACATTTATAATGATATATAACATATAAGCTTATAATTTTCTTTTTTAAATTTGTAGATAGTTATTAGAATAATAATATATATCAGTACTAACTTACAAACATTTATCAAGTTCATTGTTATTTTCATCACATGGAGCATAGGTCAATTACTATATAAAACCATTTATAATAGAAATTCAAAGAAAGTGAACACATACAGGAAAAATCACATGCTTTATATTATCTATGTAATACTTCATGTTAGATTTTACCATTTACAGAATTTGATTGAGCTTTCAGTGCACTTGAGATATTGGTGCTATGCCCTTTTAAAATACTTTCTTTATATATTTCCCCCTTCTTTCTTATTTGCCTTAAATGCAAAAATAACTTTAAAAAGGGATAATGCCATTGGGAGAGAAACAGGGGTTAGAGACTTCTATTAATTATTGTGAAGTAAAAACGTAAATGAGAAAAAAATACAAAACCTGACCAAATAATTATAATCAACCAACAGAGGGACAGTGTAACAAGCTCTCAATAATAAGTGATGCAAATTTGCCTCAAATTTTTCAATCACTTGCTTGTAAATAGTTTAAAAAAACAGAGACATAATCTTTCCACGATTGCATTACATTTTGGCTCTGTAGAAACAACACTTAGGTTTATGAGCTGACATTAACAATATCCAGAAGGATAAAAATAATATTAAAAGGCAAATGAATAAAAGACTTTGGCATGAATATTAGAGTTGTGAAGGTAAAGCGCTTAAGACGAGCATGCAGATGGCAGGCATAGCTTGCAGATGCAATATACTAAGGATAATTGAAGGTTAAATTAGACTGGGGTGACAGTTAATCAAATAAAGCAATGTTCCCCCAAGTTTCCAGGACGCAGGAGCAAGGGAATGCAGAAATGATATATGCAGAAGTAGGAAACTTTGAAGTGTATGTCAGGTCTCCAACATAAGGCACTCCATCAGGAATACTACCAAATTTATATTAAAATACATAAAAATTGAAAGTTGAAATATAATTCATTTAATTTTATAATCTAAAAATTAATACAAGTTTGCAACATACATAAAGTGAAATAAAATTAAATACAACCATAAATAAGCTATAGCTAATAATGCAAATTCGGAAATACAACCATATTGGACAGCAAAATGAAATCAAGGCTACTAAGAAGGAAAATAGTGGACAACGTCGCCCTTTATCATTTAATTTTTTAATACTTTTATTTTTCTTTGTAAAAAACTGTCAAAAAAACGTGGGACACCAGTTTTTAGGAGGGAAACGTTTCCCTTCTGAGTTTCCTTCAAAAGGAACGTGAGGAAATGTTTCGAATGGAGTTTCTAAGTTTCCAAAATGTGTGGGGGCGTTAAACACATTTCCTACCCTTGAGGACGCGTACCAGTGTAACACTGAAATAAAGTGAAAGTAAATTATTAATATTTTGAATTTGTAATTGGCATGGTGTTTCTTTAGTCTTCCCCTACTTCACAAAGTTCCCAAGAAGAGATGGTGAAAGCTAATATGCTCAGGGGAAACTACTCATGCTGCCCGACTATCCCTATTAGCCTCTCAAGTTTCTCGTTTAATGTTTTAGATTTCTTTGTTGTCAAATTAATCTCTATATTTTCATTCTTGTTCCGTTTTGCAACGATAGTAAATGGAGCATTTATAACACCATGATAACCAAGTGCTTTGTAGATGTTAATATCTAAGGAGAACAATGTACAATTATTGGGAAGTATCTATTCCAAGGAATACCAGCCGATTATTGGGTAAGACCACAACTTACCACTTGAACCCTTTCATTGAAATTTCTATCTTATATTTTTTTCAAACCAACAGATACATAAGGACCCTTATTCCCTTGAGCGTGTATAGGGATTGCTGTAAGTATTATTTAACGGGATTGAGTCCATAGTATCTACTGGGTTTTCAGCATCACCATTTTTGTGGAGCATGGTATCTACTGGTTTTCAGCATCACCACTTTTGTGGTTTCTTGATAACCCTTGCAAGGTGTCCTAGTTTAGTCTACCAAGAGACAATCGCACCCTTTCTAACGCTTAAGGCTTAACACCGAAACACTCATACCCCAAATATAATCCCTTTCATTGCCTAACAAAATTACCTCTGACAAAAAGAGAACTTTTCAGAAATAATCTGATGATCATGCAAATATACCAATGCTGATTATGAACACTACTAGATGAGTAACAATTCAATGCCAGTTCAATCAACCTTCATGTTCTAAAGAAAAACTAACTACCCTTTGCATCATTCAATGCCACATTAGTGCAATCAATAAGTATGCTCAAAGACCAGGCAGGCAGGTCATATGCCAAATTCTTAAAGGTGACAGTATATCAGATCTAGAATCCATGTTTAACACAAAAGTAGCACATTATGGCTTGTTCTCTGTAAACATGTGCCTATAATATCATCCAAGCTAAACATTTCAATCACGCAAATTCACACTCTTTTGCAGTAAACAGCATATGCATTATCCCCATAAAATGGTGTTCCGTTTATATTCCAAGATCAAAGACATTCACCAAATTTTCACAATTTGAGTTATACATCTCACATGAGGCCAATTTACTAATACTAGCACAGTGTCACAAAAGATTGTAGCACTAAGAGTATATTCTCATAGTTCGTAGATATGTTGTATTATTTGTACATATTGTTTTCTGTGTAATAAATTAAGCAATTAACAAAAAAGAGAATACTAGAATCACAGATGTAAACACCCCTTGTGAAGGTCCTGCTAAGAAATTCTAAGGTTTTCTCAAGAGTTAATCATTGCTATAAAGCTTGGTCAATGTTAAAATAGTCATTCCTAAAACCCTGGCTCACCTTCCTCGTCTCCATTAATGGTAATGTCATTGTGGTTTCTTGTAGAAAAATTGTGAACCAAAAGTTATAAAACAGGTCATGTACATCGCAGATCTTATACATTAAACACCATTACCTTTATAACGGAAATAGATAAAAGTTTAACAAATAAGCATTACAGTTACCTTTTCTACAATATTTTCCTTAACAAAAAAAATCACTGAATCTTTCCCATTATTGTTTCCCACCAATCTATTTCTCCAAATAATACAGTGAAATCATTGGTTAGAGGAAATATTTTGAAAAATATAAAGGCAGTTTGAGTGACATTTGTTCATTCCACACCCCATTGTTTGTTGATAATGTGACCTATCACACTATGTAACATTGATGGGTTTTTCAAAACCAACCTCTTGAAATCCAATTTCCTTTAGAATTTCCGTAACTCAACTCAAACAAAATTGGGATTTCCCAAGGACTCCAAAAGCATCTCTCCCTTTCATAATACTTATGAAAATCCAAGGTTTCTAGACTTCTTTGCTCATAACGAAGTAACATTTTCAATATGTTGAAACTTGCAATCGAAAAGACTTACCCATGTGAGCCGTTCCAAATGTAGCTTCTTCGTGCCTTAAAGAAGGTCCTCCATCACATAGTGAAAATCTTAAATACTGCGTAACCATAAGAGCCTAATTTCCAACCACTTTCTCATCCTGCCCTCATAACTGCCTCTCTCCAACCACTTCCCCACTATGCCCTCTTTAATTCTTGACTTTATACCCGGTTCCAATTTTGCATCAGAATTTTGAAACCCTTACAGGAGCTTTGGATTTATTGAAAGTTACAACTGGGAAGGCTTACCCCATGTGAATCTGGATGAAACTTTGTAAATATTGAATGCCATTAGAGGAAATTTCAACTCAAAATGGGCCTCCTAAAATGAACTAATAAAATAATAGCTAAAATAATAAAATAATATTTATTAATTTTGGAGGAAGAAAAGAAAAAAACTACTTTTTTGTTTGTATTTTTGACATATCTCCTAGTGTTTTTACTCAGATTTTGATCGAGAGAGCTCGTTGGATGCGGATTTAAATTTTGCATCCAACGAGTACTCACTCGGCATACTTTTGACGGACCCTGCTACCCCAAAAACAAGAAATACCTGAAAAAATGGAATGATGATGTCATCATTCCATTTTTTCAGGTATTTCTTGTTTTTGGGGTAGAGGGGTCCATCAAAAGTATGTCGAGTGGGTACTCGTTGGATTCAGAATTTAATTCCGCATCCAACAAGCTCTCCCGATCGAAATTTGAGTAAAAACACAGGGAGATATGTCAAAAATACAAACAAAAAAGTAGTTTTTTTATGATACCTATCCCCAAATTTATATTAAAAAAGTGTTTAAGACCTATACGGTATTTCAAATTTAAAGAAATTTCATTGGCTAACACATGATGAAATGGAATTTGAATAAAAGTTAAAAGGCCCATTTTGAGTTGAAATTTCCTCTAATGTATGCAACCATAAGTGCCTCATCTTCAACCACGTTCCAGCATGCCCTCATAAGTGTCTCATTTCCAATGAAGTTCCCATTATACCCTCTTTGACTCCTGATTTTATTCCTGGTTCAAATCTTGCAACAGATTTTTGAAGCCCTTGTAGGCGCTTTAGGTTCCGCAGTTGGTCCAGGAGTAATCAATGAAGTAAGTTGGGGGATTTCATGTGGAATCCATTTAAGATCTGAGATTTTTAAGCTCTCCTATCTTAGATGGAAATGATCTTAGAGATCCACAATTGAAAAATAAAACCCTTAAATGACTACATAGTTCTGAACAAAAATTTGTAATTTTGTTCGTCCAACGAAGATCAGAAGGATTGAAAATTGGAGATAATAATTCAACCGTCATTTGTACTCCGAGTAATTTATGGTAGAGAAAATATCCATCTTGGTAGAAGCCATTACAGATTAACATGTCTCGATCCTCCATGCTCAAAATAGTTTTGATAAAACATCAAACCCTATGCAGATAAGCTAGTAGTGTTCATGGTTTTGTAGTCCAAAATAGAGGCATAAAGCGCACCGATGGCAGTTAAAAATAATCAGAGAAAAAAAAAAGTAACATGGCAATAAAGAATAGCGGAAAGAAAAAGCAAAGAATAAGCAGGGGCCCACTAAGCGCGTCTATGGCAATAAAGAATGCGGAGAGAAAAAGCAGGCGCCCATTAAGCGCGCCAATGGCAGTAAATTTTGACAAGCTCATAAATCAAACAATTTCATGGATTTTATTTTGGTTTTTATAATAAAATATATATATAAAAGAAAGAAATGTAATCGAATATGATTATTTTCGTTTTTAGTATTGTCTTTTTATTTATATAATAGTGCAAACAATGTTGTAAATATTTTTTTAATTAATATTATAAGTAATATGGTAACTCAATGAAAAGTAATTGGTTTTTTAAGATCTGTAGTATGTAAGGGAGGCTTAGTACCAATCAAGAGAAAAATCAGTATGTAAGGAAGGCTTAGTATCAATCAAGAGAAAAAGTGGGAAGCTTTAGGTTTTGTTTTGTTTTTTTGGCAGCTGATGGTTCTATGACAAAAGAGGGGTTGAGGCCTATGGGCTCCCAAACAGTTGTGGAGAATAGGACAGGTGGGCATATATTGGGCTCTTCTGATAAGACGGGTGCCATGAGTTCGTTGTTCGTTTATTCTGCTTAATGCAAGAAGGACAGATGTCCTTGTCTCTCCACAAGCTCGAGGTTTTAGGGCAAACTCTCATGCTTTGGTAGAGTATGCATATGATTTTAGGGAGGATGGGAGAGGGAAAACCACAAGTTGATGCTAGGGTTTATACGCCTCGATCGAAACTACTAAATTTTTCTTCCAAAGATGTTCAAGCAGAGTCTAAGGGTTTCCATAGAAGACTTTCTAGTGAAATTGGGCTGAGACGTAGGAAATTAAAGCAAGAAAAAGCTAAGAAAAGGAAGTTGTTATGTTTTCTGGGTAAAGATGTAATGTTTGACATGGTGCTATGGATTTCAAAAAGAACACTCTTGGGATGCTTTGAATATATCAGGATGTCTATGCCAAAAATTATTGCTTGGATGACAGCTTGTTGGAAGCCCTTGATAAATTACACTCCAATGGTAAATATTTTGATGAACAGTTGGTTGAGCTTTCATTTCTTAACTGAAGAAAGTCTGCAAACTATTGTGGAGAGGTTATGGGTCATTGGGAAGGGTTCCTTGGTTTTCTTTAGGTAGAACACTACCTTTAATCCCTAGAAGGAAAATGTTACAACAATAAAATAGTAAATAAATAGGTAGCCATTGGTAATAGTAATTAATAATATTAAATATAGTTTATGAAGAGAAGTGTCTCTTCAATATTTGAGTGCCAGGCCATATTTAAGGAGGCCATATCCATTGTAGTCAATCATCCATTTATATATTAATCATTTATTCAATCATATTATAAATATGGAACATCTTCCTCCATAACTCAGATACGGGCTAGCTAATTACAGCAGGATACAGTGTAACATTGGTATCAGAGTTGATTCACTCCTCCTACTCTGAGCTCAGATTTGGATCATCGACTCATAATTTTCCCCTTTGTGACATTTATTCTCCATCGTAACCCCATTTCTCAATCTCTTCCATCATCCTCCCCTCTTTTCCATTCGCCCACTTCTGCAACACCTACACCGCCATCTGCAAACCGGGTCCATCTCCTCGGTCGCATCCACCTCTCCCTCCTACCAACTTCATCTTGTCATTGCTCTGTTGTAGCCCTTGTGTCCACCCATCCCTACATCCAAATTACTTCCCTGTAATCACATTACACTCTTCTCCTTTACGCTTATGCGACCCACTCCTTCACACATGTGCGACCCACTCCTTCACGCTTGTTCAACCACCTCCGCTCTCCTACGCATTCTCTCCACTTCCACTCCCCCTTCACCTTCCATCACTGCCATCTTCTCCCATGCGCCTAATTATCCATTCCCTCACACCCCTACATAGTTGCAAACCCATGCTCCTCTCCACAGTTCTCTCATCCCCATCCTGCAAACTCCCTAAGCTATTGCTCCCCCCCATTGCACCCATTCCCTTTTGCACAATCCCCACGCCCATCCACCATTTCATTTCCTTCTCTCCTCCCCAGCCTGCACACTCTCCAAGATCCATGCCTCTCCCTTTGCATGTGCATGTCTCTGCACTCTCCAAGCTAGCCTTCCCTCCACTCCCCGCACACTCCCGCGCCTGCACGCCCTTTGCTCCACTTTCACCAACCACCCTTGCGCCTGCAAGCCCTCCCACTTGTGTGCTCTCTCCTTTTCTCATCGCTCTTGTTGTTGTACTCTAGCACTCCCATCACTATTGTTCCAGTCCTGTACATTGCCACTATTCAACCCTAAAACGTTTAATAAAAAAGAAATTTAAATATTATATAATTTCTATTATATTAATATTTAGTTTTTTATTAAATTTTAAAATTTCAAAAGGAAATTAAGAATAAAAATATTTAAATATAATGTTTTATTTTTTATTTTTTATTTTGAATCCTATTCAATAATCCTAATAATAATTGTTATTATAAATTGGAAGCTGGAAAACCCTAGGGGGAGCTTGCATGTGCGTTGGGAGATCTGGGCACCCATGGCTCTATAGGCTTTGAATGACACATTGATGGGTACAACTACCATGGGGTAGGATTCGTTTCCTTGGAGTTTGCCCACTATCATAGTCCTCTCGAGGTTCTCATTGGTCTAGGGCGCATGATTTTCTGGCTGATAGGTATTGCTAGGTTTTACTATTTTTTACCTTTTACTGTTACCATGACAGAGGACGAACTGGTTGACTACTCCACTCATCCTCTAGAGTTTGGAAGACATTTGGGTTTTTCCAGCTATAAGTGGGGTTGTTGAGGTGGAGGCCCCTCCTTTGACTTAGGTTGGAGGATGTTCAGTGCATGTGTTTTCACTTGTTCAGATTGTGGAAGGGTTCACCCCTTCGTATTTCTTGCTATCTTCTCCCTCTCCTTTCCAAATACCTGAGTTTGCAATGATTGTTTCGGGTGAAGGTTCTGTTGGTAATGGTTCTCTTTGGAAGTAGGGGTTTGGGGACCCAACCTGGTCGGTGGTGATGGCATTTGCAGGCTCTCAATCTACTCAGGGCTTAATAGTTTTGGGTCCTCTGGTGGTACATATCCCCTTGGAGGAAGCGAAACCATACATGTGGTGGAACAAGGGTCTTTAAGCTGGTTCATTGGGCCTTTGGAAAAGAGGGGTTTCCCTAGCCCAGTTTTGGAAGGGGATTTTGGCACCGACTCAAGTAGTGGATCTGAAGTCAAGGCCGGGAATAGAGGAGCACATAGGAGAAACTGCAAAATTTGGGTTAAATCCAGGAGGGTGGGCTATACTACGCTCTGGGTGAAGATGTTGGCTGACACCAGATTTTGCACATGACTAACCAAATGTTGGTTGGGTGTGCCTTGGGGAGAAGTTTTCCACTGCAGACAATGGTGAAGTGGGCTAAGGCTAGTTGGCTTGCGGCCCTGGGTTTGGTCTCATAGGTGGTCGCACTCACCAGAGGATGGTTCATGTTCAAATTCCACCTATCAAAACACCTACATTGGGTACTAGTGCGCAATTGGTCGATGGATTACACACCAATTCATTCTGATTATTGAATGTTGATGTTCCTTGGGTCATCTCCATCATTAGGAACTCTTATTATGTTGTAACACTCTATCATCGACTGCATCATTGGTACTTCATTTGATTCTGCAGGGTATTCGACTAGAACTATCTCCAAAACAACATCATGGATATGTTGTAGCACGCTATGAATGACTGGATTAGCATTCGCAAAACTAAAGGTGTGACTGAAATAGATAGTCAAGTCCTCCCATGTTGTGATCTCTCTTCAGATATCGACTGATACATACCACTGTCGCAACATTTCATCCAATGTGTGTACAAAATCATGTGCCCACTCATCCTTCGCTCATGACATCCACATGGTGTGACATGCCATTAAATGATAGTTAGGATCATTTCTTCCGTCATACTTCTCCCTTTGATAGGATTCTGTGTCGCTGAAATGAACTTCCATCAACCTGCAACACAACGAACACCGATCAATTTATTTCTTATGTGTCTCCCACCAACGTGTTGGAGTGGCCTTCAATTCCTCATCCAACGCCAATAGCTTCTGTGGTTCGGAGAGCTTGTCTTTGAATTCAGCAAGAAATTCAGGAAAATCAGGAAATGCTTCATATGTCAATAACTCGAAAACCTCTTTTACGAATCGACATAGTGACTGAGTTATTTTTCCACACTTTCGAATCGACACCTCATGCATTTGTTTTTGCCAATTTTAGAGGGAATCATCAGAATCCAATGATGCGGAGCTGGAGCTTCACCATCCCAACTCTCCATCTGTAGTGGGATGGAAATAATCCTCTGAAATGTTGTACAAATGATCCCATCCTCCTACAACTTCTTCCTTGACTAGTTCGACATACCTTCGTCCTTTGCTCAGATCCATTGGAGCTATGACTCTAATATCACAGTTCTCAAAAGCCATCATGTGCTTTTTGAAATTGATCATTGTTAAGCTGTCGTTAGCTCATCCAATCCCTAGTAGTGCATGATATGAGCTCCCTTCATCAACAATATCGATAAGATCAAAATCCACGTATATATTCATTCCCTTGACTTCCAAAATTAAGCGTGGTACTCATCCAATCAGAGACACCCTAACCTGATCAACCAGTCACTGTTCCACATGGGACCAAATCAACTATGTTTTCCCCATATTTTCCCATGTCTTATTTTTCTAAATGTTGACATATGATCCCAAATCCAAAATAACTAAATCCACATTGTAATCCCCAATCTATACATTCATCCACATTTCCTTTCCAATTTTCTTCTTATGCATGGAATTCACGGAAGACTCTTGTCGACCCTTCTCTGGTCGATGTAGCAGAATCACGATCTTAGCTAGCACATATGGATTTTTTCTAGTGATAGAAAACTTTCAAAGAAATTTTGTAGTGTACCATGCTTTCGCGATGGTCTTGCTACCAGTGTTGAATAAAAAAAAGGCAACATTTCATAAATAGGAAACTTACCCAGATCTCTTCTCATGGTGTCACGTGCTTCAAATAATGTATCCCTCTTAGTGTCAACATAAAACTGCACCTTTTTACGACCCTACAATGGAACTTGTGGGATTAGGCCATCATCTCCATGAGTAACGATGCCAACATCAGCAGGTTGAGCCCTAGGTTTCACTGAGATCTTCTCAATTGTTGGTCCTTGGTTCTGGTTCTATGGTAGATTCACTAGCTGGTTCACATTTTGATTATGATTCTGCGGTGGCGAAACATTCTTCACTTCCCACTTTTCTATCAGATGTATAAAATCTTCCACTATACAATCTCCAGCACTACCATAGGTACACTGCGACTGTAGGTTTGGATAATCTCCTTAATAATTCCCAATACTATATAATTATAACATTACAGAGGTCCTCGACCTTTTCCTCCTCCCCGTCCTCCTTGGAATCCTCCATGAAATCCTCCTTGTTGTTGATAATGTGGTTGGTTGAACTGTTGTTGTTGCTACTGCGGTGGATTCAGCTATTGTTGAACATACTGCAGTTGAGTATACAGGGGAGTATAATGCGACTGCTACAGATCATACTGCATCTGATTATACTGAGTCTGTGTTGGAGAAAACTGTGGTGGTGGTACAAACTGTAGTTGCGACTACGATACAAACTACAATTGTGGTTATACCACCTGTAGTGGAGGTCTCTTCGTCGATCGATATTCTTCACCCTTCATGCAATAGAGGTGCACTGTCCTTTCCTTGAGCAGATTATATGCTCGACAATCCTTGTCTTCCTGACCAACAAATCGACTAAAAGTACAATACAAATTTCTGTGCTTGGATACCATCTTCTGAAGATACACATAGTCTTTATGTCGATGTCCATGAACCTGACAGATGTAGCACCATGGAAAGCCACCATAACTGAGCATATTTGGAGCTCTCGAAAACAAGTAATTTTAGAAATCTGGGCATTGATCCTTATGGTGTCCCTTTGTGTGACATCAAGTACACCATATTTCCTCATGATGCTCCCTTCCCTTCTTGATATCTTGCAATTGGATCATCAGGTCTTCTAGTTGCGATTGGATCTGATTCATGCCAACTCTAGTTTCTCTGAACGATGATGCTTCTAACTTCTTCACAATCTCTAGGGCCTCGCTGTGTGTCACAATATTTTTCTACATCAATGGAATCCTGATACGCAGTAATAATTCTGTGATGAACAACTCTTTGTGATGTACATCGCTCATTCTGAAACTGACTTTTTCCATCAGCATCTCTAGTCGCTGATCGAAATCCCAGACTGATTCATTTTAATATTGCTTAATATATTTTATCTATGTGATATATTACAACTTAGAATTGGGTTTCTTGAATTTTTTTATCAATCCGGTTCTAATCTCTGTTAGTGTCTTCGCTGGGTTTCCTGTGGGAAATTGCATAAAATTCTTGTACCAGTCCAGCGCGTGACCTCTAAAAGTTGTCAACAACTAACCTTTCTTAATATCCTTGTCTAGGACTTAATCTACAGTCCAAACCACTTCACATAGAAACCAATATTGTTCAGGATCCTGGGTCTCATTCCCATGAACCACAGGTAACTTTACATCATCTACCACCATCCTAGGCCTTCTTTGTATGTTCGTTGATCCGCTACTATTAGTGTGATGATGACACGTTGGACAATTTGATGTTGAGCTGGTATTTCTTCTTGAGTGTGGTGCAGAGAACGGAGGCATGGGAACATTGTTGCTCTATTTTGGTCTTTCCTCTGGCTTGGGCGTAGCCTATTCGTCTCCTTCATCATTCTAGGGTCACTTATTCCCTTGTCATATTCTTTCATAGCTTCTTGTTTCGGTCGCAACATGGCTCTCCTCACTCCTCTGCCTCTTCTCTTGCCAAAAACTTACACCACTTCATAGAAGAAAACACTCTTCCTCAACTTCCCTCATAGGTTCATCGTAAATCGCATCCATATACCCCGTATTATTCCATCCAACCCTCATCTCTATATTACCCGCAACCTCCGCACACTAGGGATCTACTCGTTGGAGTTCATCTTCAATATGCCCTTTTCATAGATAAGCATTTTAATCCACCATTGCAAAGATAACGGAAAACTACCTCTTGTCCCTTTAAATAATTCCCTTTTTGCGTTGCTATAAGACTTGAATGTGTCGACCGCGAACTCAGTAATGTATCCTTTCAAGATGTTGTAGAACCACACTTCAACAAACCTTGATTCTCTATTGTCTACTTCCTTCAGTTGTTCGATCAGATCTAGGTTCTAGGAAGTAGGTTCACCTCCTTGAAAGTTTGTCTTTCAATAGGTCAATTGCACCAACCACTCATACAAGATGACTGGAAACTCGACGAAGAAATATTCTTGGATATTAGAATAGATATGCTTTCCTAGCCACTATTATGTCATTAATCTAGACCTTGAATTTTATTCTGCTGCAAATTCTTGAGCCTTCTGATCGAACCAAACCTGAATCTCCGGTCTCATCAGATGCCACTATTGAAAATAGTTGCATTGATGTCAAAAAATCTCACTAATGAAAAAGGAATTACAAATTCATGTGGTACTTCGATGAGTAGCGGCCGATCAATGCAAGACACAGAGTAGATGAGGATCTGCAGCAGATGGTAGTTCAATGAGTAGCGGTTGATCGATGCAAGTGGAAGAGGAGATGCGAATGTGTAGCAGAATTCATTACGAAGACTAAAAAACAATCCGATCAGGTGATCAATGGTACATATTTATTTGATGATTGGGATTTATCCCACATTGGAAGCGTGTTTATTTTGTATGCGCTTATATGCACTCGCCTCACTATGGTTATTTGACACGTATAGAAAAGGTATTGTGGTGGATCTAGGTGCTTGGAATCCATGAGAAGCTACCATCGTAGAGGTCGATATGACCTATCGGGTTACGTACCTTTTTGGAAGAGGTGACATGAACATATCCAACGGTATGAAGAAATTCTGCATAAGATATATGGCTGCAGAGCGATCCGCAATGCTGTAGCACAAATCCACATTTGATCGTAGATCAACGGTTAGGAGTGAACCTACAAGGAGATCAACGGTGGTGAATGAATTTCGCAAAAAGAAAAGTGAATATCTACAATATGCATTAGATCATAGATCGGTAGTTAGGAGTGAACCCGCAAAGAAATCAATGGTCCAAAAAATGTGGAAACAATGTTGTGAAAGAAAATTGCGGAGGTCCAAAATAGGAAAGTGTGGTTTCGCATTCCGCATTCTGCAATCTACAAGATCAATGGTGCAGAAGAAGTTTTTCATAAAGGGAATCATGGAAGTATGAAAAAAATTAAAGAACACGCAATCCCCAAGATCGACGGTTAGGAAAGGCTCGGCATCAGATCGACGATGCGGAAGAAACATTGCAAAAAGGAATTTGTGAAAAACATTCTGATGAAAATGGGAAAACCAATGATCTGCAATCCACATATGATCTAAGATCGATGATCAGGAAAGAGTCCGCATGAGATCAAAGGATTGAAAGAAATCTTTTGGAAATCAAATAGCGAAAGCACTTTAACCGAATTTGGAAAACCCGCAATCCGCATCTGATCTAAGATCGACAATGAGGAAAAAGTTCACATGAGATCGATGGTGTAGAATAAATCTTGCGGAAAACAAATTACGAAAGCACTTTTAAGGATTTTGGAAAATTTTCAATCCAAAAATCCACATCTGATCTTAGATCAACGGTCTAGGGAGAGTACGCAATAAATCAATGGTGTGGAAAGAATTTTGCGGAAAGGTAATTGCGGAAGGTAAATTGGGGAAGGAACTTTTGAGAAAAGTCAAAATGCACATCTGCAATCCACAATATGCATCAGATAAACGATCTAGATAATGTTTGAAAGAAACTAAAGGTATAGAAAGTATCTTTCAAAAAGGATGTTGTGTAAAGGAAACTGCGAAAGGTCACGACTAGAAAATTAAACAATAAAACATCGATTAACAAAGAATTAGTTTCAAATTATCTTAGTTGTCTTGGAGAGTCACGATGAAGGTAGGTGACTGTTGAATTTTTTAGGGTATATAAACAATATTTTATACCTTCAAACAAGCATCTCTACACTTTCACTTGACAAATCGATTGAAGTATAGTCGACGATGAAATTATCATATGAGGGAGATTGGGAGGCGCTAGGGTAAGAAATAGGATTACTAGGCGGTCGTAGCCTCCTTCCAGTGGTATCTAGTAAATAGGGTGTCGTAGCATCCTTTCAGTATAAAATGATAAAAACAAGGGTTGAATCCTCCTTCCAGTAGTTGCTAGTAAATAAGGGTTTAATATCAACCTGGCTTGTAGATGCAGGAAAAAACTATTTGTAAACACAATTTTGTAGTAATAGAAAGTATTGGTGCTTTACCCAATTGGGATTCCATGATAAATTTGTGTTCTATGTGTTATTGTTGATCATGTGTTTTAATGCATAAATTAAAAGTGATTTAAATTGCTAAAAGTTAACAATACTGATTCACCCCCCCTCTCAGTATTATCCATATTCCAACAATTGGTATCAAAGCACGATCCTTCATTACAACTTAATCACTAGAAGGAAGATCCTATTGAAACTCACTATGGATAAACAAGGGTTAGCCACCAACATACCTCCTTTATTTACTGGTGATAATTATGCATACTGGAGTGTAAGAATGAACTTCCATCTAATGGCCCTTGGATATAAGGTTTTAAGTACTTTTGAAACAAAATATAAAGTACCAAATGATGTAACTATAGATGAAGGAGAGATAAGCCTATATGAGGCCAATGAAATATCTCTAAATGCAATTTTTGAGTGGGTTAACAGAATCAATACTTTTAAAAGTCATGAAATGAAAAACATCTAGACATGCCTCGGTAAAACTAAGATGTATCTATGACGGAACTTCCAAAGTTAAGGAATCCAAAATCCAAACCTACAAAGGTCAGTTTGAAAACGTAAACATAAAAGAGAAAGAAAATATTCTAGAATATCTTCTATGAGTAGATGGAATTGTTAATTCCATTAGAGGCACTGGAGGAGAAATTAAAGAAAAAGAACTAGTCGGCAAGGTACTAGGAACCCTGCGAATGAAGTATGACTTAAAGGTATCTTCTTTAGAAGAACTAGATGATCTTAAGCTTATGAAAGTAGATGAACTACATGGAATATTCACTTCCTATGAAATGAGAACAGGACAAAATGGATCATCAAAGAAGGAAGAAGCATTTAAGGCTATATCTAAGATCCAATTTGAGGACCTAGATGATGAGTACGGTATCTTCATCAAGAAACTTAAGAGATGATCTGGAAAGTAAAAAGGGAAGCTACTGTTGGTCTAGGAAAAGTGCACAAGGAAGAAGCTGATGCGCAAGCAAAGAAGGAAAAGTACGCGTGCGACAAGGGAAAATCCGGTCAAGAAGGAAGGAAATGAACCAGTGCAGAAAGATAAAACGTGTGCACAATGGAGAAAGGTAGGATGAATATGGAAAGCAAGTGCATAACAGAGGAAGCTGCAACAGGGTTGGTGCGACGAGGAAAAGAAAATCTAGAATCAGTGGAAGAGGAAGGTATAAGAGTTAATCTTGGATAGGAGGAAATCAAGATGGCAGAAGGAGGAACCAACAGAAGATGGAAGAACAGTTTTGTGACTAGTTATGACTGGTACAAAGGAGTTGAAAGACGTTTTCATGGCTAGTTAAGGTTGTGGTTAATGTTAGATTTTTAACATTTAAGCTATATGATCTTAGGATCTTATCTGAGAGAATAGAAAGCATAACAATCAATCACATGAGACAATGAACGCAAATATTTTCCTCGAGGAAACCATAAAGGAGAAAACCCCGCAACTTCCTTAGAGATAGAATTAGCACCAAAAGTAAAACCCAAAGACAGTAAGATGATCTCTCGATAACAATAGTCTCTCTCTCTCTCTCTTGTCCCAACTTCTTCTCTCTCTCAGTTATGCACTACAACTGAGTGTGAGTGAATGTGTGTTAAATAGAGAGGCTCCCTCTCTATTATACTAATTCCCGACTTGACAATAACTCACTAGGGCTGACTTCTCTAGGAGAGTCTAATAACCCTAGGGCCCCACAACTACAGGGAATTTAACCCTTAATCAATAAGGAGGGTTATACTATATGACTTTACATGACTTGTTTATATTATTGAATCTCCCGATAGGAACATCAGGGCATGACATGACTCAATTACATTACAAATAATTCCAGGAATAAACATTGAGGTACAATACATAAGATATACAAGTGAATACATTCCGAAGTTACAAATACATCAACACTCCCTCTTAACTAGGAAGGTATTCTCTCGACACAATTTAATAGTACAAGTATTCTTCTATGTATCAACTGGTTCAAGTCATCTTCATCTTAAAGTCATCTTCATCAAGTCTGGATCATCACTTGATTTGGAGCATCACTGGGTCATCATAAAGTCTGGATCATCACTTGATCTAGAGCATCACTAGATCATCATCAAGTTTGGATCATCACTGCTAGATCATCACTAGGTCATAATCACTGGTGCTATCTCAACTCTACTCGTCACAGGAAGTTATACAGAGCCAACCCTTTTTCATGCTGGTTGTAGGCCTAGCCTTCATGTAGATATTCATCATCTTCATCACTTATATTTGACAATGGAATGAACCATGTCAGAAAGGCTTGCCCAACACTTACATCTGACCATGGGAGGAACACATCCAAGAACCATGTCAGAAAGGCACGACCAGCACTCACATCTGACCATGGGAGGAACACATCCAAAACCCATGTCAGAAAGGTCTAGCACTCACATCCGACCTCATCTTGTCAGAAAGGCTCTACACTTACATCCGACCTCATCTTGTCAGAAAGTCTATGCACTTGCATCCGACCTCATCTTGTCAGAAAGGCTATGCACTTACATCTGACCTCATCTTGTCAGAAAGGTGATACACTTACATCTGACCTCATCTTGTCAGAAATGTATGCACTTACATCTTATCACGTGGGAACACATCCTGCAGTCACATCATAATGGCCCTGCACTAATCATGTGGAACACATACCATAATCACATCAAAATGTCTATGCACTTATATCTGATCATGTGGGAACACATCCCTCAATCACATCATAATGGCTCTGCATTGATCATGTGGGAACACATCCCACAATCACATCATAATATATTTGCATTGATCATGTGGTAACACAACCCACAATCAAATTAGAGCATCTCTGCACTTACATCTGACCATGTGAAGCTCAGCCTTCCACCATGTCAAAAATTCCAACGGACACATCAATTCCCTTTGGAGGGAACCTCGATCTATAGAACACCAATATTATCCCTGAAGTACTCAAAATTTACTCTGGATAATGGTTTGGTCAGTACATTAGCTATCTAATCTTCTATCACAACATATTGGAGCTTCACTGCTCCTCTCTGCACCATATCCCTGATATAGTGATATTTGATCTCAATATGCTTTGACTTGGCATGGAACACTAGTTCTCTGACAGCTTCACACAGCTTTGGTTGTCGCAATATATACAAGTAGCATCCATATGGATATCAAATAAGTCAGACAGTATATTTCTCAACCACACTACCTCATAACTAGTCGAACAAGCTATAACATACTCTGCTTTGGTTGTACTTAGTGCCACATAGGATTGCTTCTTGCTAAACCAGGAGATCTGTTGGAGCGCATACTCCATAGGGGGTAACTCCGCGGTTAATTTGTAAACGGAGCGTTGGGACAAAATAGTCTTAGGGGTGTCGGGGTAAGTAAAAAACCCTCTCTTTTTGTAATAATCCCATGGTTTAAATCCAGGGTTTAGGGTTTTGTGGGTGCCCATGGTTTAAGACCATGGTTTTTGTAATGCTGCGCAGTATAAATAAGCGCTTATGGAAAATTGATAGGTTAGGCCTTTTGATGTAAGAAAGATAAGGTGAAGTAAGGTTGGTTTTTGGCAAGGAAAGGACAAGTCCCAGGCTCCAGCTGTGTGCGTGGACGACCTTTGCAGCTGTGTGCGCAGAGGGTTTTTGTAAGAAAGTAAGAAAGGTCTGCAGCTGTGTGCGCAGAAGCCTGCTGCTATGTGCGCGGCTGTCAAAAGCTGAAGGAATCTGCAGCTGAGTGCGCAGATAAACTGTGGTTTTGAGGAAAGAGGAATAAAACGCAGTTTGTGGACGTAGCCCCTACACTGGGGGTGAACCACGTTATATTTGGTGTTGTGGTTTTGTTGTGTTATTTCTGTTTCTGTCATTTTCATGCATTAAACCGAATATATCTGATAATATAAGATCTCTGTTAATACTAAGCTTCGCTGTGAATTCCCGGTAGTGGGTTATGCGAGTTTGGTTTGTTTATTATGCTGTGAAGTTATATGTGAATGAATGATAAGTTAACAAGAAGTTGATTAGTAATTATTTAGAAAGGCTAAGGTACAGTAATACCCCTCTCTGCATGCAGAAACCTGATTCTGCGGCCCCCCAATGCTGTTTCGGGTGAGACTGCAACCTGCGCGCAGGTTGTTGCCGAAAGGGCCAACACAGTGGGTCTTTTGTTGGTGCGACGTATAAAGCGTTAACCCGGGTCTGCCCATGTGCCCAACAAATTGGTTCCGTTGCCGGTTGAACTCAGTAACTGCTCGCGAGGGGTTTACCTTGTACCACAAGGGCTATGTTTTGGAGGCCCTCGGTGAAGGACGTCAGTGATTGGTTCGCTACGACCTGTTTGCAATTTGCGCAGCAAGAAACTACGAACCCGTGTCGCAGCGCAAGTGACTATTTACAACGAGTTTACCATTGATACAAGCACTTCTTTCCGTGACGCTGAACGACAGTCTTTCAAAGATCCCCGTGGTAAGTTTTTGAATTTATACTATTGGTATATTGCTATTTAAATCCGATTATTAGTTTAGTCATACTAACATATGTTTGCAAGTGCCACTCTCTCGGACGAGCAACATGGGTTGCTGGGAAACGGGAAAAGGTATAAGCAGAATTTTAGCCCCTCTTCTGTAAGCCAGATCACCACGTCCACCCTTGTAAACCCTGAAGCATCGGACTCCGCACACCACCCTGAGGTCAAAAACCCGCCAGCTACCCCGCAACGCCACCCTGCAACCCCTGACATTCCGCCGCAGTCTGAGAGTCAACCAGGTTCGAGTATTCCAGCCACAGGCCAATCTGCCCGTGCAAATCCCCCCCCTTCCACCGCCAGTTCCCTTCCCAAAACCACTCGAAATTCCATGGCCCACCTCGTTGATGATATTAAACTCCCCACCTTTAAAGGCACAGGCTCCGAAGACCCAGAACAGTTCTGGTTTCTCTGCGATGCGGTCTGGACCGCGAAAAAAATTACCGATCCCGATGTGCGCGCCGCGCAGCTGATTACATCTTTTCGGGATAGGGCTCTGACTTGGTTCATGAAATTTTCTAGCAACAAGAACCCTACGTTAGGTGAAATCAAGGCGGCCATAATCAAAGAATTTAAGAAACCTAAATCGGAGTCGTAGAGCATCACCGAACTCAAAGAGATTCAACAGCGGTGCGGCGAATCAGTCTGGGAGTTTGATCAGAGATTCAAAGTTCTACTGGACCAGGTCAGTTTTACCATTAGTCCTGCGCAGCACAAGGAATGGTTTATCGCTGCATTGTTACCACATATCAGAACGCCGCTCATGCAACAGAAGGTTGCTGACCAGCAAGAGGCCCTAGAAATCGCAATGAAACTAGAGACTGCCCCTGTCGGAGATGACTCTGGGATTGCTCAAATCCAAGCGCAGTTAGCTGCGATGGCCCTGGAACTCCGCGAGATGAAAAAGGGAAAGTCTGACGGCGAAGCAGGGTGGTGTACGCAATGTCGGACTGAAGGACATGACAGGGAACGGTGTCCTCTAATAGCCAAGTACCTGTAGACTGGTGCGCCGAACCCCTTTCCGCCACAGGTTCTTTATTGTGAGCTTTGCAGAATGACAGGCCAACATCGACCGGAGCACTGTTATCTGCTACAAAAGTATGCGTAGGGATATGCGAACCCCTACTGTAAATTTTGCAAATCTATCGGTCATAATGAAGAGGAGTGCCGCACCTATGATGCCTAAAGGTTGCACACGGAAGGCCCACCTAACGACAGTTATGGCTACCAGGGGGGTGCCTCTGGCCGAGGTCCCTCTGGAGGGCGTGGCGGCATGGCTGGGCGCGGCCGAAACCAAATCATGTGTTATAATTGTAACCAAGCCGGGAATTTGGCTCGCGACTGTCGGAACCCAACTACGATGTGTCGGTATTGCCGCGCCGTCGATCATGTGATCGAACAGTGCCCTCAGCTGATCACTAAAATTCAGGCACGACAGACTATCCGTACTCTGAACCTTCAGATGATTTCTGTAGAGCCCCGCCCTGTGGCGACCATTAATGTCGTTACTCGAAGTGGACTCACGACCCATATCCAGGACCCACCAAACCACCCTGTCGAAGCTCTAATCCGCAAGGCCCCTGAAAAAAGTCCTGCATTTGACATCCTCAGAGAAAAAGAGACATTCATGGCGGCCAAGAAAGATTTTGCTGGCCCTAGTCTACCCAGTGTCCCTGTGCAGCTTCATTCACCGCCCTACGACACATCGATGGATAAAGAAATTGTACTATCTACCTTTCTGCACAGCTGCCTTAAACTTTTAAGGAATCAATCTGCTCTGAATGAGCTGCATAACATCCTTACTACCTGTGAATCTTTGCAAACTGATGTCCAGGACAAAACCGTTCATCAAGTCAGCCGGACCGGCAGGGAAATGTGATTGAATGCTCAGATCGGGGCATATGATATGACCGATGTTATCCTGGACTTGGGATCCGATGTTAATGTTCTAACCAAACAAACCTGGGAACAAATGGGGAAACCTACCCTTTCCTGGTCTCCTATATAGTTGAGGCTGGCCAACCAGCAAAAGATTGTACCCTTAGGAATATTCCTGGATCTCCAAATAGATATTGACGGAGTTAGTACCTTCGCGGACTTCCAAGTAATTGAGATCATTGACGACAGCAACCCTTACCCGGCACTATTAGGAATTGAATGGGCAATGGCAAATGCCGCAGTAATCAACCTCAAAAAGAGACAAATGGTCTTCGAAGGGAAAGACTTCAGGGTCATCTTGCCCCTGGATCCTTCATAAGGGGAACGGTATACTGAGCCGATCTACCATAACGATCAGGCTGATGTGAAACCTGTATCTCCTATCATGGCGCAGGACGAAGGTACTGTGGAGTCCCCGGCCGCGAGATGGGAGTCTGGTAGCTCCTGTATGACGGACCCTGAAGGGGAACTCGAAAATTGGCAACACCACCTGTCTGAGCTCCATCAGGACAGCAATGCCTGCTTGACCAAGTCTATCAGATGGGTCGACTCACAGACCCGACATATCCCTGTGTATGATGGTTCGACAGATCCGGCATCGTTTATCGCACACATCTTGGCTCAGATCCCTGCCCTAAAAATCATGGATGTCCTCGAGTCAGCATTCAGAGCTACCGCAGTCAGATGGTGGACGAGCCACAAGAAGCAGATCCCCACCTGGGACGTATGTCAGACGCTCCTTTGCCTACGGTTCTCAGATCAGTTGACCACAGTATGAAGTAAGTTTGATGGAAAAACGTGCCCCCAGGACCATCTCAGCAACTGCTACGAGGCATGGAAGTATATCCCTCAGGCTGATTGGGTACATAGATTTGTTCACACACTGGGACCCTTGGCAAAGAACTGGTACGAGGAGACTGAACTTCGCCGAGATACTGTAAGTTGGGATTGTCTTGTTCATAGCTTTGTCAATACTTTTTCTATTAATGATGTCTTTCCAGCCCTATATACAGCTATCAGGGTCATCCATACTAAGGTATTTACTGAGCAAGAAATGACTGAAAATCATCCTGATTGGGCCACACAAGAAGCCTTCGCAGTCGAATGTTATAATTTCACAGTCGATGAAGAAGGGGATCCGCGCAGTCTTGCTATCCCAGAATCAGAAGGATATTGTGATGTGCATGGACCGGCAATCGCAATTCCCGAAGTGACACAACCCTTGAAGACGCGCACAGTTAACATTGGATCCGACGCTCAGCCTAAGCTCGCTACCATTGGCGACTATTGGGATGACGAGATGGTAAGCAAGGTAACTCAACTACTTCCGGAATACCAAGATCTGTTTCCGACAAAGTTCTCAGAAATGAAAGGGATCTTGGGAGACATCGGGGTAATGAAGATCCCCCTGAAACCTGATGCCAAGCCGGTGAAGCAGCGCCCCTATAGATTGAATCCAAAATACAAGGAAAAGGTTAAGCTAGAATTGGAAAAGATGCTTGCTGCTGGAATAATTGAGCGTGTTGAAGAATCTGAGTGGGTCAGTCCTATGGTCGTCCAGGAGAAGAAGACTAAGGGCGAAATACGAATTTGTGTCGATCTAAGGAAACTCAGTGATGCCTGTCTACACGACCCTTTCCCCACCCCCTTTACAGATGAAGTGCTCGACAATGTCGGAGGCCAGGAAATATACTCTTTTACCGATGGTTTTTCGGGCTACCACCAGATCCAAATTGCTCCAGAAGACCGGCACAAGACAACCTTCTCTACCGAAATGGGTTCCTTCCAGTATACCGTTATGCCTTTTGGGTTGAAGAATGCACCTGCCATATTTTCCCGCGTAGTCATTTCCGCTTTTAAGGAATACATACATAA
>LPNX011134462.1:35524-145134 GCA_001517045.1 Pseudotsuga menziesii
AGATTTTCCCCTCTATGATAAACGGGAGCCGACTAAAAAAGTATGTCGACAGGCCAGGTGTTCAGAACAGGGGAGAGATCCAATTAAATAAGTAACATGCTTATTGCGCTATGTAATCTGTTCTGTCCACAGCATGCGAAGTACCGAGCTGGTCGTCGGTCGCAGGGTCAGGTTGTGTCGAAGTCTCAGGGTGTGGCGCAACTATGATAGATGGGACATACCGCAATTCGGCGGCGCTAGCATGAGTGTTGCTCTCATTACTGATCATCATGAGATTTTGGGGAAAATCCGGTGCCCTGAGGAGCAGATTCCCGGAACGTCGTCAGATTTAGTATCATGATTAAACCATGATACCACTCCCCGCATTAGGATTTTATAAGGGGCTATTTCGATTTGTAATTTCTGTCTGAAGCACATCTGCGACATTTCAGCCCGAACTATGTCGAATGACAGTAATGTTCAGACGTTGGTACGGGACATAAGGGACAGAGGTCTGCAACACCTTCTCGCTATGCCATTTACATAGTTCTGCTTGACTAAGTACAAGGACAGGCAGGAGTTTGCTCTAAATTTACGCAGACGGCCAGGAGTCTGCTCTAACATAGAGCATCCAAGGGCGTGAGGCCTCGCAGAATGACTCTGGGTAATCCCCCTGCGCTGACTATTGGTGTCGTGGAACTACGCCAAGTAGGCTCCCCATGTGGTGGGACATGCAATTCCAGGGGACCCCAAAGTCGTGGATGGTCAAGTATAGGCCATCCGAGAGCCGGATTTTGATGCAGGTGGTCGCGACGCCTTTCTTCAGTAACCCTGCTGCAAAGGACAGAAGTATGCAACTGGCAGCAGCATGGAGAACTTCATTCAGCAGTATACTATGTCTCCTGAGCGATATTAGGCCATCAGAGAAGCTGCAGAGTGTCCCGGGACGGGCCACTAGTGAGTCTTAGGGGCCTGTTGGAGCGCATACTCCATAGGGGGTAACTCCGCGGTTAATTTGTAAACGGAGCGTTGGGACAAAATAGTCTTAGGGGTGTCGGGGTAAGTCAAAAACCCTCTCTTTTTGTAATAAGCCCATGGTTTAAATCCAGGGTTTAGGGTTTTGTGGGTGCCCATGGTTTAAGACCATGGTTTTTGTAATGCTGCGCAGTATAAATAAGCGCTTATGGAAAATGGATAGGTTAGGCCTTTTGATGTAAGAAAGATAAGGTGAAGTAAGGTTGGTTTTTGGCAAGGAAAGGACAAGTCCCAGCTGTGTGCGTGGACGACCTCTGCAGCTGTGTGCGCAGAGGGTTTTTGTAAGAAAGTAAGAAAGGTCTACAGCTGTGTGCGCAGAAGCCTGCTGCTGTGTGCGCGGCTGTCAAAAGCTGAAGGAATCTACAGCTGAGTGCGCAGATAAACTGTGGTTTTGAGGAAAGAGGAATAAAACGCATTTTGTGGACGTAGCCCCTACACTGGGGGTGAACCACGTTATATTTGGTGTTGTGGTTTTGTTGTGTTATTTCTGTTTCTGTCATTTTCATGCATTAAACCGAATATATCTGATAATATAAGATCTCTGTTAATACTAAGCTTTGCTGTGAATTCCCGGTAGTGGGTTATGCGAGTTTGGTTTGTTTATTATGCTGTGAAGTTATATGTGAATGAATGATAAGTTAACAAGAAGTTGATTAGTAATTATTTAGAAAGGCTAAGGTACAGTAATACCCCTCTCTGCATGCAGAAACCTGATTCTGCGGCCCCCCATTGCTGTTTCGGGTGAGACTGCAACCTGCGCGCAGGTTGTTGCCGAAAGGGCCAACACAGTGGGTCTTTTGTTGGTGCGACGTATAAAGCGTTAACCCGGGTCTGCCCATGTGCCCAACAATATCACACCTGATCCCATACTAAAGCAACATCTTGAAGTGCTCTTTCTATCAATGGCACTACCTTCCCAATCTGAATCCACATAAACGTTCAGGTTAATCTTCTGATTCGCTTCATACTTGAGTCCATAATAAATTGTACCCTTCAGGTACCTCAGAATATGCTTTGCAGCAATTAAGTGAACATGTCTCGAATCCGTCAAGAACTGGATCAATGTGTTCACAACAAAACAAATATCTGGTCTCCTATTCATCAGGTACATCAAGGACCCAATCATCTGATGATACATCGTAGCATCAACCGATTATAATGAAGCATCACTCAATACCTTCAGGTTCGATGCCATAGGTGTGGTCATGGCCTTGCAGTCCATCATCTCGAACCTCTTCAAGATCTCTACTGCATACTTCCCTTGTCCCAAGGAAATTCCATCTGCATTCTGCCACACCTCCATGCCTAGAAAGTAGTGCATCATACCCAAGTCCTTCATTTTGAACTCGGCATAAAGCTTCCTCTTTGTATCAACAATCAACCCATCCTCACCTATTACAAATAGATCATCTACATACAGTAGGAGTATCATTGGTTTGCCTTCTTCAACCTTGTAGTAAAGGTTGGAATCTGCTTTACTCTTGGTAAAGCCTAGTTTGGATAGGAATCTATCAATTCTACCATACCATGTCCTGGGTGCCTGTTTCAAACCGTACATGGATTTATTTAACTTACACACATGAGTCTCTCTTTCATGTGTCTCAAAACTGAGTGTTTGCTCCACATATACTTCCTCTTCTACTACATTGTTCAAGAAAGCTGTCTCGACATCCATATGGTGTACTTTCCACTTCATTATTGCAAATAAAGAAAGTATTGTTATGATGGAAGTATATTTGGATATAGGAGAAAAAGTCTCTTCATAATCTATTCCTTATTTCTGGGAGAAACCATGAGCCACAAATATTTTTTTATATTTGTCTATGCTACAATCTGCAGCATGTTTGATCTTATAGATCCATTTGGAAGTTACAATAGACTTCCCCTCAGGTCTTGGGACAACATCCCAAACATCATTCTTCATGATCGACTGATACTCCTTGATCATAACATCCTTCCATTCTTTATTTTCTATCGCTTCTTCATAGTTGGAAGGTTCTTTATCAATGAAGTCACATAATATGGCTACATACCTGAAGCAAGACCCGGTTCTTTTCCTTTCTCCGTGTATCTCTTCTGGAGCCCCATATCTTTTTGCACCTTGGATAGTTTCTCGTACCTAAGTAGGTTTCCTCTTGTGAGGATTCTTCTCCTGAGGTGGATCTACAAGTTCTTAAGGTTCTTCTATTTCTTGATCATCCTTTGGAATTGCTTTGTTCATGGTTGTGTCTTGAATTCCGAGTACTTATGTTTCTTCAGGTTCTTCAGTAGCTCTCTTTCTAGATTTTTTGTAAGCTGAGTCTTCATCAAATGACACATCCTTGCTGATACCGATATTCTTGAATCCTAGGAAGTATATTCTATAAGCCTTTGATCTTTCTGAGTATCCCACAAATATACCCTTCCTTCCTAAAGGATCTAAATTTGTCCTATTTTCTTTTGGAATGTGAATGTATACTGGACAGCCAAATATTCTAAGATGATTGACTTCTGGTTTCTTGCCGAAAAACAATTCTTAGGGTGTCTTGTTCTCAAGTACTCTATGTGGAGTATGGTTCTGTACAAACACATGTATTCTAGTCGCTTCTGCCCATATATGTATGGGAAGATCTTGATCATGAAGCATTGCCCTTGCATATTCCATGATCGTTCTATTTTCCTTTCTGCAACCCCATTCTGTTGTGGATTATATGGAGTGTTCAACTCCCTCTTAATCCCTAAATCTCTGCATAATTCCTTGAATTCATTTGATGTGAATTATCCATCATTGTCTGATAAAAAAATCTTGATCTTCTTCTGTGTGTAGTTTTCGATCAAGGCTTTGAATTCCTTGAACTTGCCGAATACTTCGTCTTTGTTCTTCATGAATTATATCCATGTATTCCTAGAAAAATCATCAATGAAAGAAACATAGTATACATACCCGCTTAATGAACTGGATGACATCGGAGTGAATGATTTCCAAGATTCTGTTAGCCTTGATTTCGCTACTTGGAAATGTCTTCTTTTTATCTTTCCTTTCACACATCCCTTGCATACTCCTTCATGTTTTGCTTGTATTTCTAGAAGACCTTAAACAACTTTGCTTGAAAGTGGTAGTGCCCTATAGTGCACATGTGCAAGCCTTCTATTCCAAAGTTCATTTGGTTCTTCTGAGTCATGAATCAAAGCTTGTTTTGGTTTTCCCTTTAATCTATATAGTCCTCCCTCTTGTTCTACAATTACTACTGCATCGTCAATAGTATTTCCTTTTGTCCACATGAGAACTTGGCCATCTATAAATGCAACTCTCATGCCTTTTGCATCTAATTTAGAGATGGAGAGAAGGTTCTTCTTTATTCCTGGTACAAATAAGACATCCTTCATTTTCATAGACTTTCCAAAGTCTAATTTGTAGGAGGATTCTCCACTACCTTTTATTGGATACTAGTAGTCATCCCCAAGTTTCACCTTGTGGGGTGATTCATGTTCTGATAATTTCACAAATGAATCTTTGAATCCTATCATGTGTTTGGAAGCCCCACTATCTATAATCCAATAATTGCTTCCATGTGTGATGTTTCCCATGAGAGCGGAAATCAAAACATATTCTTTGTCACTTGAAGAATCATCACTGTCTTATTTGATTCTTTTCTTGGAAGGCTCATCATCTGCTGCATCATGAGCATGATGTCTTTTCTTGTTTCCCTTCATCTTGTGAGATCTATATTTGTTTCTAGGAAAATATCTTGCAAGGTGTCCTCTTTCATCACATGTATAGCAAATAAACTTAGACAAATATTTTTTATATTTTCTAGTGTTATTCTTCTGGAGAGAGTGCTTACCTCTATGATGATTTGTTATGCTTTTCTTGGATTGTACTATGAGAGCTTGATCTTCACTTCCCATCTTTTCTTCTCAAGATAATATTCGATCTTCTTCTTATGAGCACTCCTCCCACAATCTGCTAAACTTGACTAGCTTCTTTCTGGCATAGATCCCTTGAATGAAAGAATCCCATGCCCTAGGGAGACCATTCAGGGTGGTCATCATAATTTTTGCATTCTCTACTTCTTCATCTACCGCTTCAAGTTGTTCCTTGATATGAGAGACCCTTGTAAATTAAGACTGGATGGTCTCCACATTATGGATCTTTACATTATTCAATTGGTTTCTCAAAGTCATCTTCCGGTTTATGTTCTTCCCTTCAAATAACTTGGTCAGGGCATCAAACATCTCTTTAGGTGTCTTTAGGGAGGATACCTAAGGTATGATATGATCCTTCATTGAATCTACAATAATCCTCTTAGCCATGACCAATTTTTTCTTATGTACGGACTTAGCCTCATCTCCCTCTGGAACTAGAACCCCTTCATTGATGTAAGAGTCCAACTCATTTTCTTCCAGGACCAAGGAGATCCTATACTTCCAAGCTCAGAAGTTATCATCTCCCATGAGATTTTCATTAAGCTTGGTATGATGAGACATCTTAACAAAGAACCTCAAATGGAAATACACAAGATTTAGATATTACCAGGTTAAGATGTTTGAACTCGATCTGGAGCTGAATTTCTGCAGAGCTGGTTTTCTGGTTCAGGAGCAGATCTAGGGTTTGACTTTCTCGGAGTTCTACCCAACCAAAAGCTTTGATATTGATCTCTAAACTTAGATTTTGGGGAGGATATCAATCTAGTTTTGGGCTCACTCAAAAATTCCACTTCTATGGAAAGCCCTAATTTCCGACAGTAGTGTCAAGTCAAAAACTGAAAATGCTCAGAATCAGATTCTGCTTCGATAGAAAGATGCACCCTAGAGGGGAGAGTCATCCCAACGTCCTTTTGCTGAAAAATTGTGGAGAGAGATCCAAAATGTAGGAATCCCTAGCTTTAGTAGCTGCACAGTGTCTTCTTCTCAGTTTAGCTCTTATACCATGCTAGATTTTTAACATTTAAGCTATATGATCTTAGGATCTTATGTAAGAGAATAACAAGCACAACACTCTATCACATGAGACAATGAACACAAAGATTTTACTAGGGGAAACCATAAAGGAGAAAAACCCACAACTTCCTCAGAGATAGAATCAACCCCAAAAGTAAAACCTAAAGACAGTAAGATGATCTCTTGACATTGGTAGACTCTCTCTCTCTTGTCCCAGCTTCTTCTCTCTTTCTCAATTGTGCTCTACAACTGAGTGTGAGTGAATGTGTGTTAAATAGAGAGGCTCCCTCTCTATTTATACTAATTCCTGACTTGACAATAACTCACTAGGGCCGATTTCTCTAGGAGATTCTAATAACCCTAGGGCCCCCAAACTGCAGGGACTTTAACCCTTGATCAATAAGGAGGGTTATACTCTATGAATTTACATGACTTGTTTACATTATTGAATCTCCCAATAGGAACATTGGGGCATGAAATGACTCAATTACATTACAGATACTTCCCGAAATAAACATCAGGGTACAATACATAAGATATACAAGTGAATACATTCCAAAGTTACAAATACATCAACAGTTAATGCATTACAGGAATTTTGCGGCTAGGTATGGGCTGATATTCAGTGTAACAGAGATATTGTTGTCACTACCTGAGTATATAATAACTGACCTTGCGTGGTCTTGCAAATGGTATAAGTATAAGGAACCCGCTCTGTATAAGGGTTCATTTGGTTGTCAATCATTTGGTTCAATTTGGTCAGTCATTTTTGGTTAGATTATGTTAGATGAGACCAAATTAGATTCAGTAGTTGAATCAGAGGAGAGTCTAGTAGAAGTAGAAGGTTGTTGAGCTGTGGATCTTGTAGTTGTGAGCATAGACCGCTAGTAAAGTAGAAGAGTCGATCCCGGTTGTGTGCAGATCAGTAGTAGTAGATACAAAATAAACAAGAGAGCATGAGAGTAAGAAGATTGAGTCAGAAAGACATATCTTAAGAACACTCTATAAGGTGCTACCCATAATTCTCATTCCAGATGAAGAGCAACTTGGTGTTTATTCCTAGATGGGTTTCCACGTTATTTCCTATGTCATATGTGAATGTTTTCTTATCTTACATATTTACAGTTACAATTGCTTTGAGTGCATGTCGCAATATAAACGAATGGTTGTTTAAAACTATTGTTGGACTATTGCGTATGAGTTCATGGTTAAATATGCTAAGTTAAAATATAAGTCACACACTGTCTGTCAAGTGTAAGGTATCAACTACATCACATAGTTGTGCCAGTTGTTAAAAGATTAAGGACGAGGTCATGCCATGCAGGTGACCTGTGGCACATGGTTGTACCGATGTCATAGAGTGGAAGACTCCATCCCATCGTCTTTGTAGAGCACCTTGGACATGCGTCAAAGGAATATAATCCCTCGCCAACTACACAAACATGGTTCTGGCAGTTCCCTATTAAGATATCTTGGATGAGAATGC
Source organism: Pseudotsuga menziesii (assembly GCA_001517045.1). NCBI lineage: Eukaryota > Viridiplantae > Streptophyta > Pinopsida > Pinales > Pinaceae > Pseudotsuga > Pseudotsuga menziesii. The sequence continues at coordinate 42,945 of LPNX011134462.1, forward strand.
GCGTGCCTTGCAAGCATTGCAGACTGATCTTGCTCTGTCAAGACGATGTCTTATTGGTATTGTGTTGTTGTTGAACCACAGGTTAAGACAAGAAGGAGGAAGAGGCCAATAAATGGTTCTATGTCACGGCCGTTGACCATTTTAGTCGATGGGAATGTTGTCGCATTCGACGAAGAATGAGATAGAGGACTAGCTGGAGTCTAAGACGCTAGAATTCACGCAAGAACAGAGCACGAGATCTCGGTTGAGCGTAGAAAACTAGGTGGATGAATACATATATTTGGATATTCACAAGATCTTCTTTGTATATTTTCCCATTGTACTGCACGAGTGGCTGTCAAGATTGGTAAGAAGGAAGAAAAACTACCAAAGAAGAGAAGCAGTCGAGTTGAGTGATCAGTTGGTGTGCAAAGTAACCAATGTAAGTAACACCATCTCTAGAGCTATTGATTTTTTGGGTTGACAGTATTTTGTAAGGATATATTACTGAGTTTGTAGTAGAGGCTATAACCTCATATAGTGAGGCCGAAAGAAAATTTTTCCAAGGACCTTGAAGAAGGTAATTGTTTTCTATTAGTACATGGATCAAGATGCTCATTTATGAAAAGGGTATCTTGCAGTTGAGTAGTTGAGTCGCATACCCTGCAGGAATGATATGTTGTAGAAGACCTATCAAGAAAATGGGAAACTATGAGTTGAGATGTTCCGAGGAAGTACAGAACCTGAACTAGAAGCTGGATTCCTAAGGAGTGGAAGGATATTCAGATCAGGGAAGAGAATAAAGACAGAGGAAGGTCACTGAGCTCCTAGTCTATTCAAAGAGAGTGAACGTGAACTTCAGTTGCAAGTAGACAAAGGGTCTTGCGATGAAGAGGAGGACTATAGCCTGAGCTCAGAAGGAGCAAAAGTCTCTGAAGAGAATGACCAGACACCAAGGTCAAAACGTAACTACATCACACTGGGAGTATCTCTAGAGGAAAGGTCTAGAACCTCATCTGCTAAAAGGTTTGTTAATACTGATAGTGCTAGCACAGTGACTAGCACGCAAGAGAAAACACCTCCATTTAATCAATCATCATATAACCCCGACGCCAACTCAATGGCTGGGGTAGATATTCAGTTAACCACATTTGATGGCAATGGAGCAGAAGACCCATAGCAGCATTGGTTCATCTGTGAAGCTATTTGGATGGTTCACTTAGTTTAGAACGCAGAATTAAAGAAAGGGACGATGATCATGACTCTAAGGGGTCGTGTGTTTGACTGGTTTATGAAGTTCTACGTGGTACCACTAGGAACACCATAGAAAAGCCTTGAAGAGATACGAGCTGTAATGATATCTGAGTTCAAAAAACCTAAATCTAAGTCACAATGTATCACTGAGATCAAGGAAACCAAGCAAGCATTGGCAGAGTTAGTATGGTACTTTGACCCATGGTTTAATACCTTGATGTCCAAAGTAAGTTTCTATATGTTGAATGTTAAGCATAAGGAGTGGTTTATTGCTGCACTACTACCATGCATCTGAGGCCCATTGATGCAAAAAAGGATCGAGTCGCAGACATAAGCGCTAGAATTGGCAATGAAGCTGGAAGCTTAACCAATTGGTGATGGTGCTGTAGGGATGGTGCAGATTCAGTCACGGTTGGATAATCTGATGATACAGCTTTAGGGCATCAAGAAGGGTAGGGTATCCCACGTAGATTTATGGTGCACAAAATGTAGAACAGACGGTCACACCAAGGATTATTTCCCGACCTTCATGAATTTTGTCTCATCTGGTGTGCCAAACCCATTAAGCTCCCATGGACTACCCTACTGTCGCATATGCCAGACTAGAGGACACTGTGATGATGACTGTCTATACCTACAAAATATTGTAAGCACTCCCGCAAACCTGTTCTGTAAATTTTGGAAGTTAGTAGGGCATGAAGAGAAGCATTGCAGAGCATACCAGCTGTTTAAAGAAAATACAGTTGACACATTGAGGGTGTTTAAAGAAAAGACTTAGGATGAACCGACACAAGCATCATATCAACCTATGCATTTCCCACCCAATCAGTATCAAAAATAGTACCATACTCAGTATGCGCCACAACAACCATATGTGCAACAGTATCACTATCAACCACAATATAAACAGAATCGGTACCCACCATAGAAACCACACCCTCAAGGAAGGGGTGGCAGAAACTTCAGACGTAGAGGAGGAGGAGGAGGAGGATTTGGTAGAGGAAGAGATTAGGTTACATCCTATAACTATGGACAACCAGGTCACTATGCCGGATATTTCCTGGAAGCTGCGAAGACATGTTCATATTGTAAGGGACAAGACCATAATGTGGAGTAATGTCCTTAGTTGATTGCAAAGTGGCAAGCTAGGACCATCACAGGTCCTAACCCTACGCAGAATCTGAACCTATACCCGAATCCTAACTTGAACGTTTGGATGATTATTTGTTAGCCAAGAGATCCAAACATTGTTGTTGTAACATGAGGAAGTGTTGCGATTGGGGATGATCAAGAAACCCCACTGGAACAACTATAGCCACAGGTACAACCCGCGACGCGAAAGAAGGAGCCATTCGATGTACAGAAACAAAAGCAAGTATTCATGGAAGTGCAACATGAGTTTTTGGATCCAGAAGAACAGTTGAAATCAGAATAAATTAGGGAGATGCCTAAATGATTTCAGAAGAAGACCCCACAAAAGGTTAGTAAACTAAAGTCGTTTCTGTCAAGTTTCTTAGCGTTAATTCAGGACAAAGATGCTATCACAGAACTTCAAGCACTGATAGAAGAAACACCAGTAGAGCCGCAAATTGAAAAGAAAGTTAATCGGGTCAGTAGGAAATTCAAAACAAGATGTGAGTTAAGAATGATTGCGTAGATAGGGGATTATGATATGGATTAAATCATTTTAGACCTAGGCTCTGATGTCAATATTTTGATGCGACAAACTTGGGAAAGTATGGGAAATCCATGCCTGGACTGGTCTCCTGTCCAGTTGTGTCTTTCCAATCAGGAAAAGGTCCTTCCAATTGGTAAATTGAGCCAAGTTGATGTCAACATTAAAGGGTTGTGCACATTTGTGGACTTTGAAGTCATTCGCATTGTTGATGACACAAACCCATATCCCACGCTGCTGGGGATATATTGGGCCACAGATAATCAGACCATTATCAATTTCAAGAAAGGGATCCTCTCATTCGAGGATAATGAGATGATATTAGTGTCGCCCATCAACCCATTGGAAGGATATAGATATGTTGAGCCTGTTTGCAATGAGGGATAGGGTGACTATCTCAACCATATCTACAATATAACTTCCATGCAAGAAGACTATATTAGTCCAACATCGGATGGAAACTTGAGCTAGAAGAGTGCTAGTTCCTATATATCCGACTCAAGGGAAGCATTGGAGAACTGGAAGAACAGGCTATATGAGGTCTCTATGAGAAGGTGCACCAGAGTTACAAGATATGTGTGATGACTGGAGAATGAGCTACGAGAGATTCCCACCTATGAGGGATTACCTAACCTCGCAAACTTCTTAAGTGAGTTCAAAGGAATTGTAATAGATTCACAGAATTTGTCTACATTAGATCATGTACTAAAGGCTACACCTGCTAGATGGTGGGGTACACATAACTAGTTCATAATGGAATGGCCACAATGTAGAAGGTTGATGGAAGTCAGATTAAATGAAGAAGTCACCATTGTGAGCCACAAATATACAGGACTATCAAGCCCTGCCAAGCACATCAATCGGTGTCGCACCATATTTTCAAAATACCCACAATAGGAATGGGTCCATCATTTCATTCATACATTGGATATGACACCTAGAACGTGGTATGCATCTATGGATGTTACAGTTTATTTTACCACACATGGTGGATCACACCTGTATGGCCTTCCCTATCCCTCTGCAGACTCTTTGGACCCCATGGACCATTTTTGTACCTTTGATGTTTCCAAGATCATCCCTAAAAACATGCATTATTTTCTATACGTGACTTTTAAACCTATTCTCATGTATATACATGGATATGACCCTCAAACCCGTGTACATAGGGATGTGTGCAAAAGGCCAAATAGTTTTGGAGTTTTCCTTGATGTGGATCTGACTCACTTGTCTCTTGGCCTTCCATATGCCTTGAGATCACTCAGATTTGACCTTTCATTACCCCATTGAAGCACTATATAAGGAACCCTTTGGATACATGGAAAGGGGAGGAATTGAAGAGAAAGAAAACTATAGTCCATTGTTGCTGGAGCTTATACTTGAGTCTACATCCCTTTGTTCCGCAGAGCACTTTGTGTTCTTCCCAAGCTTTCCTTTTCTTGTGATATTGCTATCGAGAGATTGAGGATTGAAGTGGTGGAGGCCCAGGTGGAGGAATCAGTTTCTCTAGTTCGTAGACGTGCCGACAGAGGTTGTCACTATTGTAATCTTTGATTTGTATTAATAGAAATATATTTTCTTATCCAATAATGTTTATTTAAATGAGTATTTAATCCATGGATGCTTTTAAATGCTTATATGTTATTGATTATATATACTAGAGTAGGTCTAACACAATTATATAGCATGCTTGTCTTGTTTGCTGAATGTTGAGAGAGCAAATTGCTAATACAAGCAAGAGTGGAAAATCTCAATGGTGATCTACATCAACCATCCGGAATAAGGTATGTTTCGAGATCCTTTAGTGTTAGATGTTTGGTTTCTCTTGCATATGGAAAACAATTGATTTTTGTCGTTACTCTATCTGTTGTGGTACCCCAAGCCATAGGAATTTTTCTCCATAACAGAATTGGAGACCATACTGGGGAGTTCCTAGTCATTTCCTTTGGGGGTTTTATCGACATTCAATGCTCTTGAATTGCTCTGATTTTTCTATTTCTCAGTCGAGACTGGGGACATGTTTTCCTAGTAGTGTCTGATAGGAGTAAATTTTGTCTCAGCTTGTCTATTTACCTACTTTTTATCTCTTTTTCTTCCTTTACGGGAGTTTTGTCTTCACAGTTGTGTGTACACGCAGTTTTTAATGGAATATCCGTGTATATACGCGGTTTTTCTGCACAAAGTCGCGTATGCCCTTAGTTTTAACTCTTTGGGGAAGATTAATTGTTGCTGGGTGAGTTTGGATAATTGCTGAGTCTTCTTGGATGCTTTTGGAGTCTGTATACACCTCTGTTTCTGACCAGAGACACTTTCTAGTTTGAATTTTTTTAGAATGTTCTTTTCATCGCATTTTCTATTTTTTGTTTTGGGATTAGTGCATTAGGTCTCTTTTACCTTAGTACTTTTCTTGGGTGCTACCTGATAGTTCTTGCAGATTCTCGGGGTTGTAGGGTCATACTGTTGCTTTATTATCTCATTTTAATTCAAAAAATACAAAAACATTTTCTTTTTACATCATTATGCATTGTTTCATTTTTCATTTTGCATGGTACTTGCATTAGGTTTGCTTGGAGAAGTATTAGTCATATTTTCATATAGGAATGATTGCATCTTCATTTGAAAGAAAATTTTGCACTTCACGTAGTAGCATACCCCATTTTTCATTCGACACAGTGCATTTGCATTGATTGTTAGGTGTGCATTTTACTTCTTGTTGCGTCATAACACCATTAGTTGCATGATCATTTGCCCTTTTGAGTGATAAGCCAATTAAAATAAATGCATAATAAAATGAATTACACTCTTTTCTTTTATAGGGTGCACCAACAAGATTAGGTTTTAGGGTCTTGGAATAGTTCATTGTGAGTAAATTCTCCAACACCATTAAATGAAACATGTATGTGTCTGTCCAAGTGAGAGTGTGAAATTCCTTTATATAAATAGTGTTTCTCAGGATCCTCCTCTTACAAGCGAGTTAAGCATGAGGTAATGTGAGTGGTTAATGATTGGGATGACCCTTGGTCATAACTGAGTAGCACCGAAGATAATTCTAGGATTGTATTCGTATCTGGGGGCTCTTTTGAGAGTTTTGGGCTTTGCTACCCTACCCATATGATCAATCCCACATACAAATGTATTCCTGAGCATTGATTATATTTAGGTGGCCTTAGTTTCCTTGCCTAGGTTATCGAGGGGGTACTTCACAGAGGTTATTCTGCAGGTGTCCTGGCCAGGTAGGGGTCGGACAACATAGTCTCTATATGCATTGAAGCTGAGAGCCACTATAATTGGTTACGAACCTCTGCTTTTTTGCATGGGAGTCTCAATCCTCTCCTAGGAGAGACATACCTGCTTCATTCAGTATTTCACATATCCTACCCTTGTTTGCTTGTGATTTGGCTTTACATTGTATAGGTGTATGCTTTGTGAATGCTAGTTTTCCTAGGTTTTGCGTAATTAGATAGAGTCTTTTTTTATTTTTTGAGTCATTGTGGATCCAGGGGCGGCACTTTGCCGTTCTCATCGTTTAGCAGGACTTCTGCCTTCCACATATCCTCCTCCTTTAGGAGAGAGAAACAGATAGTCCAGGCGGACTACTTCTCACATTGATTCACACGCGATGGGAGATCACGAGGATGATATTCCTAAGATGTCTTCTCCACCTCAAGAGGTTGGGGATGTAGATTCTACTCTTGTATATGATCCTTCACCAGAAATACCTTCACATTCTGGTTATGATCCATCATTCACAGGTCACCGCTATTGGTTACTAGGTGACAAGACTCATCATGAACCCACAAGCACTATTTATATTCGTTATGGAATACCTGATATCCCTACACATGATCTGACACATCATGCTGAGTAAAAAATTGAACCTAGCACTACACCTGGGGGCACTCCTATTCCTTTCCATTTGGAGAGATTTAGGAGCACTAGTCACATTGCACCTTCCATCCCAGTGGTGGAAGCTACCTCACATGTCTGTACTAGACCTAGTGTTAGTAGTTATATGCAGATACCAGAACCGAGATGAGTGACCATAGGGAATACCACTTACATCCCTTCACATGTCCCTTCATCCTCAAACCCTACTCCTTCGAATGCATTTTTGACAACCCTTCATCCCCCTCATTCACGTGGTTCTTTGGACTGGAATATTGCTACTAGTCATGTTCGTACTGCGAATGCTCACACGGTAGTATCTCAGAGTCAACTACCTCCTATTGTCTCGGGAGGTCATATTCCTATTTCTGGATCGTCTCACAGTCCATTGCAAGGAGTTCCTTGTATCCCTAATTATGGAGCTTCTCATCAGACATCTGATGGGACACCTTATGGAGCTTCTCATGGACAATCTTATGGATCGCATTATGGATAGAACTACCAACCTTATGGGTACAAGTATCAACAACCTGCTTACTCCTATAACTATGGCTTTGTAGCACCACATAGTCAAGGTACACCACATCATAATGCTTCCATGCAGCCCTAGACGGGTCAAACGGGAGGAGTATATTATGGCCAAGGCCATGGTATTTACAATAGTCAGCCTTATATGAATGAAAACTATCAAGGAGTGTGGCATAGACCAGCTCAACTTAGGCTCCCTTTCCTCGCAAAATTAAACTTACCTGACTTATCGAGACTCATGAACGATCCAGTATCTCATGACCCGGCTTGGCCGACTGTCCCTAAAAAGCTTCCCTCGGACATTCCCAAATTCAAGGGAAAAGCAGGAGAAAATCCTAGTGAACATGTAGCTAATTTTCACCTTTGGTTCTCTTCCAATTCCTTACACGTTGACTCAATCCATTTAAGGATATTTCAATGCACCCTCACCGTGCCTACAGCGAAATGGTATATAGAGTTACCGAGGGGGGCATTCATTTTGTTCGATGACCTTGATATGAATTTCCTCAATCAGTTCCAGCTACCCATGTGTTACGATGTTGGTACAAAACTCTTCTCAACATTTTGACAAGACAAAGCCACACATATCTCAGACCATATCCAAGAGCGGTATAGAAGAAAGAGTTGATTAAAGCCTTCATACCGCTGGAATTTCTCCTTGAGTGGTTCCTCAAATCGTTGTTATCTTACATTGCAAAGGATGTTTCTACATTCGGAGTCTAGAACGAGGAACAAGCAATTTTTAGGGCACACGAGTTGGATTTGATTTATGCTCAATCTAGACTTCTGTATCAGATCACACCTAACGCTTCGCATTCTAGTTTTGATCCCAAGATAAAGCTTGGACCACATGCTAATGGCATTGTGGGTTGTACAAGTGCCAAACCTATGGATTCGGTTGTGAAACAAGTGAGTCAATTTTCTATTAATCAATCCACTTCAGGACAAGCCACAGCTTCGTCTCAACCCACCCAAATGACGAGTGTACTTTCCATGCCATTGTCGAACTAGAAGGGAAACCAGTAGCCTGGAAGGAATAAGAAAAAGGGTAAAAATAATAGTAAGGGTGGGAACAAGAATGAAAATGCCAATTTTAATGACAAGAACGCCCCCAATGTTAGGGGGGACAAGTAGTCCAAACGTAAGGTTAAGTTTCCTTGCAAATTGTGTAAGGAGGACCACCTCACTCACTTGTGCCCTTATATGGAAGATGCCTTGAGATTCATAGCAGGGCCTAGCTATGCTAACCAATCCTTTACCCCATAATCAAAATATGAAGTCGAGGACCAATGATCCTCATTGTGCATCGGGTGGACATAAAAATCCGTCGGAAGCCAATACTGTTCATGGTTACATCAACATGGTACGTGCTACTAAGGTTGTGACTCATGCGAAATATTATGGTTTGTCACAACCGAACCTTGGAAAAGAACCCGCGCCACCCAAGAAACCTCTGCATATTGAAAACCCTATGGATAAACCTGAAATTGCACCTCACATTCCTAAGGGATTCCTAAAGCATCGAAGCACAATCCTAATGCCCGAGTTGCCCAGAACTATTGCATTGGTGAGGATTTGGGCCAAACTCCTTATGTGATGTCCGCACTTGAAGTACTTCAAAGTTGTCCTCCACAAAGGAAATCCTTTCTTTCTGCTCTTGGGATTAATGATGATAACTCTTCTTCCGTCATCAAATTTGAAACCATGGGACTACAGCCTCACTTTCCTTACTACGTGTCTCTTTTGATTCATGTAGAGTGTCTTAATATGACTGTCAAATGCACTATGAGTGATGAAGGTGCTGCTGCTTTCCTGATGTCTTTGTCATGCTGGAAGGGTTTGGGTTCCCCCGAGTTGTTGTTGATGTATTTGTAACTTCGGAATGTATTCTTCTATGTATCTTATATATTGTAACCCGATGTTTATTTCGGGATGTTTCTATCATGTATTTGAGTCATGTTGTCATGCCCCAATGTTCCGATCGGGAGGATTAATAATGTAAACAAGTCTTGTTAAGTCATTGTTAAAGTCCCCACAGTTTCGGGGCACTAGATTTATTATACACTCATAGAGATGTAGGCTCTAGTAAGTAATTTGGTAAGTTAGGCCGACATGATTGAGTGCACTTCAAGTGAATGGAAGAATATAAATAGAGAGTGAGAGTCTCTCTATTTATCACTTGTACTACACATCACTTACTTACTCAAGTGTGGCGCATTAGTGAGGAAGGAAATACACTAGGACTAGAAAAGAAGAAGACTACTGTTGTCGAGAGTGCATATTACTGTTTTGGGGTCTTACATCTTGTGGTGATTCTATATTTGAGGAAGTTGCGGCGTTTTCTCCTGTTGCAGTTGCAACAAATTCCCAAAATTCCAAAAACATTTAGGATCCTCCTTTGCTTGGATTAGTTCTTTGAGTTATCTCATTGATGTCCCAAAAGGAATTTCTAATGCTTGGATTGAGCTACCATCTATTTTGATCCCTACTCTGATGCTTGAAGTATTCACTGTTTGATCGAGCTGTATTGCTGCCTTTGAATGCATTTTTAGCATGTTTGAATCAGAAGATTATTTGAGTGATGCTCCCGCCGTTGCAGGAAAATATTAAGTTGTGACTTTGACTTTCTGTCCGATATGTTGGTTTTCACGTCGGATGCTTTTTGGTTTTGCATCGAAAGTTTTTTATGTCATTTCTTCCGCCGTTGCGGCTGCAAAAGTTGTTTCATTTAAACGCGCCATTGCGGAATGCCGCACCCTTTATTTTTTCGTCGTTGCGGCTGCCAAAGGTCTAAATCTTCCAAACCTTTAGTCTTGCCGCTTCCGATTTAAGCCTGCATTGTGAAACGGTTTATCCTTTCCTCTTCCGTCGTTGCGGCTCCCAAAGAGGTTTAGCGCCCGATGTATAAAGCGATCCACCAGTCGACGCGTTAGCCTTTAGTCGCTTGCCCGAAGTCTTTTCTTTTCCGCTGTTGCAGCTGCCAAGGCTCTAAAATTTTTGAGCCTTTAAGTGTTGTTGCTTCCGACTTAAGTCCCATTGCGGATGGCGGGATGCTTTACGGTTCCGCCGTTGCGGATGAAGGAAGCGCCGATCTTGCCGATGTGTTCATCGTTTTCTTCCTATTTAGACTTTACTTCCGGTTATCCCCACTGTTGCGGATGGAATTTTTGGTTCGACCTTCCACCATTGTGGAAAGAAGTAATATTTTGACTTCCGATATGAAACTCTCCGTCGTTCGATGTTTTCCTCGCCTTAGGTGTCTCCGCGGATGACTTCGCACTTTGGACTTCCACCATTGCGGACTGAATTTTACTTTCGACTTCCGATACAAAGTGCTCCAACGTCCGATTTTAGATTTTCCCACCGCAAGAGTTTGACCATGTATATATATACAGGGTTCGAGGGGTATTTTCTATTGTTATTTTTTTTTCAACCGTCAAGCACTGTCATTGTCGTGCGTGTCGTTCTCACGAGCTGCGAAGGATCCCATTGCTGGTACCCACGTCCAGGTGGCTCAATTGTGGACGTTTGACCGCTCATTTGCCTGATTGATCACATTGCATTTCCAGGTAGGCTCGTTGGCCTTTTCCCGTTTTCGTTTAGGTATTTGATTGATGGTTTGCTACGGTTAGGGTGTTAAGTGCGGCCGTTTCCTTCATCCCATTAATTTCTATGCCTATTTAATTGGGGATTTTTATCGTGATTGTCCTGGGAGGCGGACATTTTGACCCATGGGGTAGTTTTTTCCCGCGGCCGTTGCTTGCAAACTCGCGCGGAGTGGATGGGGGTTTGGTGCAAGCGGTTGTTACACCATCTGCACCAAACTGCCTTGTGGGGGATGATTTTTGCAGGGGGAAGTTTTTGTTGGTTTTCCTGTGGTATTTGCTGGTTTTTTTCCCCTTCTTGTGTGGATTTTACCCACCCCTTTGAATAGAAAGTGTTTCACTGTGCCGCTCCGCGCCCTGTTGGCTTTTGTCTTGAACCCAAGCCGAAGGGGGAAAGGATGTACCACTGCATTTAGGTTATCAACCATTAGATTGCACGGGCGGTTCATTTGTCAAGTGCCATTGAGAAGGATTGCAGGGGTTTTTGTCCTTTGTCCATCCTGTGCAATGTTAGTGGCGCCCGTAGAGAGCAAAAGTTTTAGTCGTGTTAATGTAATTGTTTTCCCCACGAGCAGCATGAGCCTTTTCAATTTTATGTAGATATCATTCCTGCTGGATTATATTGTTAATGTTGGTATTGGAAAACAGTGGTAGCTTGCATAATCTTACCGCATATAATTATTTTCAATCATGCTAAGTCACTGAACACTGTACATTTGGTTGTTATAGTTCTGATTAGTTAGGCCATTTTAGTCTATACACACATATTGTAGCTTCGTTAACTAATTGCTGTCATGATACACATAGAAGAAGTAAAACATTGCACATTGTTATATAGATGTCTGCAAATTGAATTGCTTAATGTTACAATGTTATATATGGCAGGAAGAATTCGAGTCCACCATGTCAAAGAGGAAAAAGAAGAAGGCCCCTGTGGTCGAAGAAGAGCTAGAAGTAGAATTTGTAACTAAGACAGAATACATATACAAGGACACGAAGTGCATTTCTGGTGTTGAACCTGAATACCAGTGGTGGGAAATCTATAGACTGATCACCCGAAGAGAGGTTCCCGACATGGGCTTAGAAGAAGAGTCCATATATGCCAACATAGAGAAATCTTCTCTTATGAAGGTTGCCACCCGACCAGAGCTATTCCCATGCTCTAAAGTAATTGGTTGGATTCTCCCCCGGGTAGATGTAACCACAATGATCCTGGGGAATGTTGAAAAGAAAGGCTATGCTGCTTACAGCCCCAGATATGTAGCTCTGGCCTATCACCTGCCAGAAGCTCAAGTGTTTTTGACTGATGACTGGCTGAACAACATTAGAATGGATCTGGTAGAGACTCTTAAAAGGATGTTGTTGCAAGGAAAACATTACAGATATAGACCTACAGGAGAATATGATACAACAAGTTTAAGGGCTCCATACCGATTCATAGCCTTGATGCTTAACAGAATCTTTGGAAGAACTCATGGCAGGTTTTTCAAACTAGAATGGATACCCATCATTTTTCATGGTGCAACCCAGGGAACAATTTTCAACTAGGCCAACCTTGTCTCAAACAGTCTCTCTGCTTGCTTGGCCTTAGCCCTGGGAGGAGAGGATTAGAAAAGATTATAATTTAGACTGTATATTATGCAACCAGCCTTTCCCTGGTCTCAGGTGCATCTGGGACAGGGAAAGAATGCTTGTCTATTCTACTTACAAACCATTGTGGGCACATAAATATCATAGCCATTACAGAGAAATCTGTGACAACTTCCTTATGCCTCTATACACACCCATTTTCCTGAAGGAGTGTGATTGTATGTTGGAGGAGGCCATGCAAGTAATAGGGGATTATGCAGACTACTATTTGACCGAACATGGCATGTACTTCAGGATGTTTGGAGGTTCGAGAGCACCTTCCCTGCTTCCCAAATACGCAACTGATTACGTTATCCACAAGGAGGCAGTCAGACAAGTGTTCCTGGAAGGAATAGGCAGTTTTCTATTTGAACATAAAAATACTGCTTATCCTCCCTTGCCCTTCAAACTAGGAAGTTACAGGTTCACTAGGGTAAAACAAGCTGATGAATTCGTAGAAGAGCTGCAGAGGTTCCACTTTGGCGAGATGCCCTACCACAGAATTGATGCCCATGGTAAAGTTGCAGAACATTGTAAAGAAAACAAGGTGCATTTTGAGTATACTCACCATTTTGATAGGGAAGAATCTATCTTCCAAAATTCCCCGAACATGACAGCACTGGGGAGAAGATTCAAGAAAAAGATCACCACCAAAGGTGGGAAGGGGGATGAACAGGCTAAGGCTGAGGAAGAAGCCAAAAGGAGAAACAAAGAAGCTCAGAGTTTGGCGCAGGAAGCTGCAGGGTGGCTGCACAGCGAAGAGGAAGGGAAAAGAAAAGCTGCCCAAGAAGCAACTGAGAAAGCCCATGAAGTAGCTAAACAAGCAAAAGAAGCAACTAGAAAAATAGATGAAGAAGCAAAGAGAAAGCTCGATGAGGAGCTACAAAAGCAGGAAGCAGAAAGGCTGAGACTGACACAAATAGAGATCGTACAGTCAGCCATTGGTACAGTTGGAGGGTAGACTCAAGATAAGAAAAACCCAGAAGTCCAGGACCCACAAGCGCTTACTTCCAGCACACCTGTGGCCTCCACACTCAAGCTGGTTCCTTTTGTTCAGAAAAAGGGAGAAGAAATCCCTGATTTCAACACTGTCTATTATGATAGGGCAACAAAGAGAATAATGAAGAGAACAGAAAGGAAAGTAGAAGAAGGGAGTATGCCTGGTAAAATGATAACAGACACGGCTGTTATGTTAGGAACAGACCAAGATCCAAGGCTCACCCTGAGAGCTGGGACTGCACTCCTCCATGCCTCAGAAGATAACATGGACAAGGTAATAACTGACTTGGAGCAGTCTAAGAAATCCTCTGCCCAGTTGAAATATACATTGAGGAAAGAGAGGGAAGAAAGCAACAGGCTCAAGAGGAAATATGAAGATATGCAAAGGGAAATGAAGTCCTCAAGAGCTGAAGTACAAGCCCTCCAAGGAGAAATACAAGTGCTGGAAATGAAACAGGAGTCTTTGGAGAGATTACAAAAAGAATGTCAAGAATTAAGAACTGAAAAGGAACAGCTATTAGCAAAGGTGGAGGAGCTTGAAGAGCAGCAAAAGATCCTCTTGGAAGCCAATGATCTGCACACCCAAGAACTAAAAAAGGAACATCAGGAACAGATTTCCTCTCTAACAACTGCTTTGGAAGAGGCAAAAGAATAGCAGGTTAACCTCCAGCCGTTCAAAGAGCATGTCTTGGCCCAAAAAGCCAAGATGTTGTAGCTACAGACTGTTGTTGAAGAAGAAAGATGTAGAGTGCTGCAGATCGATGGCCGATTGGAAGAGATCTTGGAAACTGCATCTTACTTTGTGGACAGATCTCAGGACGTCCTAGAGGTCCTGACTGCGAGGATGGTGAGGTTGGAAAGCAATGAAGAAACTCCAGCAGATCTGCCATCAAAAGATAAGCAAGCCCTCAAGCGGGATCATGACTTAATAGAATTTGCTATTAACACTGTAGAGGATTTCAAGAAAGCAGTCAAGAAAACAAAGGGAGCCTGCACGGAATTTTTCAGAAGAGTACTTATTACATACAACCGGTGTCAGGTAGAGGCCGAGTAGAGGTTGGATGATTTCCTAGACCACAATTCATTTGTGGAGATGTTGCAGAAAATGCATTAGGATGAAGAAGCAAGGATGCATCACATTAAGTTCATTGACAACTAGATTCTGAGAAGTGAAGTGGGCCATGCAGCTGTTAGTGTGCAGATTTGGGAAGACCAGCTTCGGTTGAGCGCGGCCAGAGTGGAGGCTATAAAGAACTAGGATGAAAATTTTGAAATCAACATTCAGTTTTTGGAACCCTGCGCATTTGAAGGCATTGCTTCTGAAGCTGCGAAATGGAAGAAGTTTCTAGATTACCAAGTGGGGTCTTCCTCTTGAAGGGTTGGCCACTTTTGTATTTGTAACAATTTTGTAAAAAAAAAAAAAGCTTTTGAGAAAATTCAAGCGTTGGGAAAGCAAAGAGTTGGGAAGCCCAAAGGTTACTTTGGGCAGCCCAACCATCTCACCTTTTGGTATAAATGTAATAGACTAAGAGGGAAGGGGGGCTTTTTCCTAGTTAGACTAGAAAGCAATATTGTAAGAAGAACTATTTCTCTTTGCAATAAATAAATATGGTTTGCCTACTAGAGAAAGATTAGTGGAATTTCCAAATGTGATGCTGTGGATGACTGAAAGATGAACTATTTTGTTTTCCAGTTTTTGTCCATTAACCGTGATATCATTCTAACTCTCTGAACCTATGTTCTTGTTTAATGATTTCCGGTTCATTTTGTGGAAATGTCACCATGAGTAATGTATGCTGCTTATGAAACAGTTAGCTATCTGATTATTGAAATATCTTTAATCTTTCATGTGTTGTGAATAAGAATATCTGCTACCTGTAATTTCTGTTTATAATGCATGAATAATCCACATTACTCATAAGTAAATCATATTTTTGGCTCCCCGGGGAGAGGTAGATAGACAGATAAATAGATAGTTAGTCCATTTCTTTCTTGGATATGTGGTTTATATGCTTGTGAGCCTAAGACGAGAGGTAAGAACCTGCGCATCACATTGTGATTGCTCCCTGCATCTCGATCACCTTGCATTGTTAATTAGGCATTTGTATTTCATACATTAAGTCAAAAAATACAAAAACTCGGTGGACCGGGCCGCAACCGCTAAAACCTTTGTTTTGTTACTTGACCTACGGTAGCCGGACCACAACCAGATGGATTCCCTATACCAAACAGTCAACGGGCTAGTTGGGAACATTGACTTGGGAGAATCCCTTTCTGTTGTTTCCTGCGAATTTCTAGGCCTCAACAGTTCTGGCGCTAGAAGGAGGGCAGCCGGTGAATGGCTGGCCATGGAAACTTATTTTTCCCAAGATTACCTTACCAGCAGATATTTTGAAGCTTTCAACCTAACCTAAGTACTTACAGGTTTATGTTATACCTCTGAAGTAAGAAATCCTGTTGTCACCCTACGTGGTTCTTTGTTCAGACGCTTGTTCTTATACTTGTGCCTATGGCTGGCATAACTGTAAATCAGCCTGACCCTCTGCCAGCATGGAGAGCTAGATCCCCTTTGAACCTTACACCGCCTCTGCATAACCTACCTCAGGCCTTTGACAAGCTGTTGCCTAAGTTTGACCCTAAAGAAAGGACTGCTGTAGATGACCACCTGTAAAGCTTTTATCTAGCATTAGAAGGGCTAAGGGCTGGGGAGTATGAAGATGTGGTTTGTAGACTTTTCCCGCACACCCTGAAAGGAGCAGCAGCATCCTGGTATTTCGGGTTGCTCACAAATTCTATTCCTGATTGGGACACCTTCGAAAGGGTTTTCAGAAGTAAATACATAGCCCAAAAAACACATGCATCATTAATCAAAGGTCTTGGTTTGTTAAGAAAAGAGAAGAATGAGAAGGTACATAGTTTCACTCAAAGATTTTCAATATACCTAAAGAGCTTCCCTGAAGTTGACAGACCCTCAGACAAGGTCTTAATTGAATATTACACATCAGCCCTAGGGCCTGAGCTGACCATGTTTGCCAAGATGAAAGCCAAACCTACATTGGTAGAGACTTATGAAGAGCCTGAAAGAGTAGAGGATAAGAGGGAAAGTGTAGAAGATTATCCTGATCTACCTGGAGAGAAAACTATAGATAGAAGAGCTTTACTACTGTCTAAACCTAAAGAGGATCACTCACTTGATTATCAGGGAACGCTGAAAATGATGCAGAAGCTATCCAACCGAATAATTGATCTGGAAAAGGAAAGGGACATCCGGAAGACTTATAAGCCCTACTATCCGAAAAGAGAGGATAACAACCAATGGCAAGTCCCTCCACCAAATTTAGCATCAACAAGCATAACAGAAGTAGGGGGCGATAATTTCTGCACTTTTCACCATAAACCTCATTCGGAAAAGAAGTGCCTCCAATGGTTGAATTCGATGACACTGGTTATGAATCAGCTGCTAGATTCTAAATTAACCAAGAACAGTAGCAGGGAGGAGAAGAAAAACCAGGCTATGGAGAAACAAGATAATGACACTATGTTTTCATGGAATGGTGTCTCACTGTTTGATACCAAGGAGAGTGCTCCTAAACCTGAATGCATATCTACAACAACGAAGGACATGGGTTTAACAATTGAAGATGATGCAATAATTTTGAAGATCAAAAGATTGCAAAAGAATGTCAAGAGACAAGTAGAGGTGAAGGTTGAGGACAAAGCACCTAGAGCCAATATCCTCAACCAAGAAGCAGAGCCAATATCCTCATTTGTTTGTCTACAAAGAACAAGATTTGTCAATTTATTGACATTACTGTGGCTGACATACCTAGCGGATATGGGCTTATTCTCAACAGAGATTGGTCTGCCGGGTTAAAAGGCTATTTTGCCTTAGATTGGTCTCATTTATTGTTGCCTCTCACGGGTACCCCAAATAAGATTAAGATTTTGAGACAGCCTTACATGAAGCATATTGTCACTAAACTAGGAGAAGGCAATGATTCTGTTGATTCTGTCCTGGGGAATTATCTGATTGAGCTTAAGATGAGACATTTTACAGAAAGAGAAGCCAGTTCTAAGATTAAATATCAGCCTGAGCTCCTTCAACTCCCTCAGGCTGAAAGGGATGAATTTAGGATTGAATACATGTGTTCAATTTCAAAAATAGCAGAGCTAGACCATGGTTAGATGTCTCATGTCTATGATCCAGCCCACCCTTTAACTCTCTAGATTTAAAAATTTTTCAGGAGTGGGCAATAATTTTTCTTTTCTTTTACTTTGTACATAAATAAATTGAGATTGTTATCTTGAATGCTTGATGCTTTTTCTTTATTTATTGAGTTGAGGTTGCCTTCTTTTGATTTACTATTTGAAGCCGTTTTCTTTTAAGTTTTGGTCTTGAATAATAAGGCAAACTTTTGGTTGCAATGGAAACATCAGGGTTCTTTGTTAACTGAAATCCTGAGGAAAAGGACTGTGATTTAAAGTATAGAATGTCTTCTAGTAGCAGTGTCCCTAACTAGCCATGCATTCGTTGAAGTCTTATTTAACCCCTATAAATAACTCAGAAGTAAGAAAGGTCTGGAATACTATTTCGAGACTCCATCCATTTCACATCTTAAATATCCGAAGGGGTGACAGCGAAAGACCCACGGAAAGGAAGCAAGGTAAACAGTATATCATATATAAATGATGCCATGCCACAATTTCAGAAAAAGCTAAAAGCTATCAAAAGTCAAAACTCCTTAAAAGAAACAAGACATATCAAAGCAAAGTATCAAAGCATGAAGTACTAAATAGCCAAAAGATCCTCTCCATCCGTGAGCTGAAACATGAAGTACACTGTTCACACAAAAGGACACTATGGGATAGAGGATCCTGAATTAAAATTCAGTAAGAAAGGCAGGCAGAAGGACTCATATGACAAGAACTAAAGTTCAAATAGCACAAAAGTGAAATTGGCATGGGAATGAGGAGCAAAAGGATATTGCTGTTTACTATCTGTTACAACCCTGTGGTGTCCAAGCTGGAAACTACCTAAGGACAGGAAAAATAAACCTCACTTATTTGGCCTCAAAAGAGTTATTCAAACTTGCAATATTTCTGAAGTTACCATTTCCTAGAAGATGGAATCCTGTTCAATGATTGAAATGCTTAAGTTGGCAAGCCTGGGGATACAAACATCTAGAAGATTTCAACTTTTATTCAGATGGTCTTGCACTAGGAAGAAGTTAATTCAGAAATCTGGGGTTCACCAGGCAGTCGCCAATTGTTGCAGCTGCAACAAATTCCCAAAATTCCAAAAAAATTTAGGACCCTCCTTTGCTTGGATTAGTTCTTTGAGTTATCTCATTGATGTCCCAAAATGAATTTCTAATGCTTGGATTGAGCTACCAACTGTTTTGATCCCTACTCTGATGCTTGAAGTATTCACTGTTTGATCGAGCTATATTGCTGCCTTTGAATGCATTTTAAGCATGTTTGAATCGGAAGATTATTTGAGTGATGCTCCCGCCGTTGCAGGAAAATATTAAGTCGTGACTTTGAATTTCTGTCCGATATGTTGGTTTTCATGTCGGATGATTTTTGGTTTTGCATCGAAATTTTTTTATGTCATTTCTTCCGTCGCTGCGGCTGCAAAAGTTGTTTCGTTTAAACGCGCCGTCGCGGAATGCTGCACCCTTTATTTTTCCGTCGTTGCGGCTGCCAAAGGTCTAACTCTTCAAACCTTTGGTCTTGCCACTTCCGATTTAAGCCTGCATTGTGAAACGGTTTATCCTTTCCTCTTCTGCCGTTGCGGCTCCCAAATAGGTTTAGCGCCCGATGTATAAAGCGATCTGCCAGCCGACGTGTCAGCCTTTAGTCGCTTGCCCGAAGTCTTTTCTTTTCTGTCGTTGCGGCTGCCAAGTCTCTAAAATGTTCGAGCCTCTAAGTGTTGTTGCTTCCGACTTAAGTCCTATTGCGGACGATGGGATGCTTTACGGTTCCGCTGTTGCGGATGAAGGAACCGTTGATATTGCCGATCTGTTAATCATTTTATTCTGATTTAGACTTTACTTCCGGTTATCCCCACCGTTGCGGATGGAATTTTTGGTTCGGTCTTCCGCCGTTGTGGAAACAAGTAAACTTTCGACTTCCGATACGAAAATATCCATCGTCTGATGTTTTCCTCACCTTATTTGTCTCCGCAGATGACTTCGTGCTTTGGATTTCCGCCGTTGCGGACAGAAGTTTAATTTCGACTTCCGATACAAAGCGCTCCGACGTCCGATTTTATCTTTTCCCGTCGCAAGAGTTTGACCATGTATATATATACGGGGTTTGAGGGGTATTTTCTATTGTTATTTTTTTTTCAACCATCAAGCACTGTCATTGTCATGCGTGTCGCTCTCACAAGCTGCGAAGGATCCCGTTGCTGGTACCCACGTCCAGGTGGCTCGATTGTGGACGTTTGACCGCTCATCTTCCCGATTGATCACATTGCATTGCCAGGTAGGCTCGTTGGCCTTTTCCCATTTCCGTTTAGGTATTTGATTGATGGTTTGCTACGGTTAGGGTGTTAAGTGCGGTCGTTTCCTTTGTCCCATTAATTTCTATGCCTATTTAATTGGGGATTTTTATCGTGATTGTCCTAGGAGGTGGGTATTTTGACCCATGGGGTAGTTTTTGCCCGCGGCTGTTGCTTGCAAACTCACGTGCAGTGGATGGGGGTTTGGTGCAGGCGGCCGTTACATCGTATGCACCAAACTGCCTTGTGGGGGGATGATTTTTGCAGGGGGAATTTTTTGTTGGTTTTCATGTGGTATTTGTTGGTTTTTTCCCCTTCTTGTGTGGATTTTACCCGCCCCTTCGAATAGCAAGTGTTTCGCTATGCTGCTCCGTGCCCTGTTGGATTTTGTCTTGAACCCAAGCCAAAGGGGGAAAGGATGTACCACTGCATTTATGTTATCAACCATTAGATTGCACGGGTGGTTCGTTTGTCAAGTGCCGTTGAGAAGGATTGCAGCGGTTTTTGTCCTTTGTCTATCCTGCGCAATGTTAGTGGCGCCTGGAGAGAGCAGAAGTTTTAGTCATGTTAATGTAATTGTTTTCCCTGTGAGTAGCATGAGCCTTTTCAATTTTATGTAGATATCATTCCTTCTAGATTATATTGTTAATGTTGGTATTGGCAAACAGTGGTAGCTTGCATAATCTTACTGCATATAATTATTTTCAATCATGCTAAGTCACTGAACACTATACATTTGGTTGTTATAGTTCTGATTAGTTAGGCCATTTCAGTCTATACACACATATTGTAGCTTCATTAACTAATTGCTGTCATGATACACATAGAATAAGTAAAATGATGCACATTGTTATATAGATGTCTACAAATTGAATTGCTTAATGTTACAAAGTTATATATGGCAGGAAGAATTCGAGTCCACCATGTCAAAGAGGCAAAAGAAGAAGGCCTCTGTGGTCGAAGAAGAGCCAGAAGTAGAAGTTGTAACTAAGAAAGAATACATATACGAGGACACGAAGTACATTTCTGGCGTTGAACCTGAATACCAGTGGTGGGAAATCTATAGACTGATCACCCGAAGAGAGGTTCCCGACATGGGCTTAGAAGAAGAGTCCATATATGCCAACATAGAGAAATCTTCTCTTATGAAGGTTGCCACCCGACCAAAGCTATTCCCATGCTCTGAAGTAATTGGCTAGATTCTGGCCCGGGAAGATGTAACCACAATGATCCTGGGGAATGTTGAAAAGCAAGGCTATGCTTCTTATAGCCCCGAATATGTAGCTTTGGCCTATCACCTGCCAGAAGCTCAAGTGTTTTTGACTGATGACTGGCTGAACAAGATTAGAATGGATCTGGTAGAGACTTTTAAAAGGATGCTGTTGTAGGGAAAACATTACAGATATAGACCTACAGGAGAATATGATACATCAAGTTTAAGGGCTCCATACCGATTCATAGCCTTGATGCTTAACATAGTCTTTGGAAGATCTCATGGCAGGTTTTTCAAACTAGAATGGATACCCATCATTTTTCATGTTGCAACCCAGGGAACAATTTTCAACTGGGCCAACCTTGTCTCAAACAGTCTCTCTGCTTGCTTGGCCTCAGCCCTGGGAGGAGAGGCCCAGAAAAGATCAGAATTTTATATGAGTTCAATACTTATAGACTGTATATTATGCAACCAGCCTTTCCCTAGTCTCAGGTGCATCTGGGACAGGGAAAGAATGCCTGTCTATGCTGCTTACAAACCATTGTGGGCACATAAATATCATAGCCATTACAGAGAAATATGTGAACACTTTCTTATGCCTCTATACACACTCATTTTCCTGAAGGAATGTCATTGTATGTCGGAGGAGGCCATGCAAGTAATAGGGGATTATGCAGAATACTATTTGAGAAAACATGGCATGTACTTCAGGATGTTTAGAGGTTTGAGAGCACCTTCCCTGCTTCCCAAATACACAACTGATTACGTTATCCACAAGGAGGCAGTCAGACAAGTGTTCCTGGATGGAATAGGAAGTTTTATGTTCGAACATAAAAAGACTGCTTATCCTCCCTTGCCCTTCAAACTAGGAAGTTACAGGTTCACTAGGGTAAAACAAGCTGATGA
Organism: Pseudotsuga menziesii; assembly: GCA_001517045.1. Classification (NCBI taxonomy): domain Eukaryota; kingdom Viridiplantae; phylum Streptophyta; class Pinopsida; order Pinales; family Pinaceae; genus Pseudotsuga; species Pseudotsuga menziesii. The sequence goes on from LPNX011134462.1 coordinate 65,123, forward strand.
ATTCGTAGAAGAGCTGCAGAGGTTCCACTTTGGCGAGATGCCCTACCACAGAAATGACTCCCATGGTAAATTTGCGGAACATTGTAAAGAAAACAAGGTGCATTTTGAGTATACTCACCATTTTGATAGGGAAGAATCTATCTTCCGAAATGCCCCGAACATGACAGCACTAGGGAGAAGATTCAAGAAAAAGATCACCACCAAAGGTGGGAAGGGGGATGAACAGGCTAAGGCTGAGGAAGAAGCCAAAAGGAGAAATGAAGAAGCTCAGAGGTTGCCGCAGGAAGCTGCAAGGTGGCTGCACAATGAAGAGGAAGGGAAAATAAAAGTTTCCCAAGAAGCAGCTGAGAAAGCCCAGGAAGCAGCTAAAGAAGCAGAAGAAGCAACTAGAAAAGTAGTTGAAGAAGCGAAGAGAAAGCTCGATGAGGAGCTACAAAAGCAGGAAGCAGAAAGGCTGAGACTGACACAAACATAGACCGTACAGTCAGCCACTGGTACAGCTGGAGGGAAGACTCAAGATAAGGAAAACCCAGAAGTCCAGGACCCACAAGCGCCTGCTGCCATCACACATGTGGTCTCCACACTCAAGTTGGTTCCTTTTGTTCAGAAAAAGGGAGAAGAAATCCCTAATTTCAACACTATCTATTATGACAGGGAAACAAAGAGAATAATGAAGAGAACAGAAAGGAAAGTAGAAGCAGGGAGTATGCCTGGTAAAATGATAATGGACACGGCTGTTATGTTAGGAACAGACCAACATCCAAGGCTCACCCTGAGAGCCGATACTGCACTCCTCCATGCCTCAGAAGATAACATGGACAAGGTAATAACTGACTTGGAGCAGTCCAAGAAATCCTCTGCCCAATTGAAAGATACATTGAGGAAAGAGAGGGAAGAAAGCAACAGGCTCAAGAGGAAATATGAAGATATGCAAAGGGAAATGAAGTCCTCAAGAGCTGAAGTATACGCCCTCCAAGGAGAAATACAAGTGCTGGAAATGACACAGGAGTCTCTGGAGAGAGTACAGAAAGAATGTCAAGAATTAAGAACTGAAAAGGAACAGCTATTGGCAAAGGTGGAGGAGCTTGAAGAGCAGCAAAAGATCCTCTTGGAAGCCAATGATCTGCACACCCAAGAACTGAAAAAGGAATATCAGGAACATATTTCCTCTCTAACAACTTCTTTGGAAGAGGGAAAATAACAGCAGGTTGACCTTCAGCCGTTCAAAGAGCATGTCTTGGCCCAAAAATACAAGATGCTGCAGCTACAGACTGCTATTGAAGAAGAAAGATGTAGAGTGCTGCAGATCGATGGCCGATTGGAAGAGATCTTGGAAACTGCATCTTACTTTGTGGACAGATCTCAGGATGTCCTAGAGGTCCTGACTGTGAGGATGGCGAGGTTGGAAAGCAACGAAGAAACTCCAGCAGATCTACCATCAAAATATAGGCAAGCCCTCAAGCGGGATCATGACTTAATAGAATTTGCTATTAACACTGCAAAGGATTTCAAGAAAGCAGTCAAGAAAACAAAGGGATCCTGCATAGAATTTTTCAGAAGAGTACTTATTACATACAACCGGTGTCAGGTAGAGGCCGAGCAGAGGTTGGATGATTTCCCATACCACAATTCATTTGTGGAGATGTTGCAGAAAAGGCATTAGGATGAAGAAGAAAGGATGCATCACATTAAGGTCATTGACGACCAGATTCTGAGAAGTCAAGTGGGCCATGCAGCTGTTAGTGTGCAGCTTTTGGAAGACCAGCTTCGGTTGAGCGCGGCCAGAGTGGAGGCTATAAAGAACCAGGCTGAAAAATTTGAAATCAACATTCAGTTTTTGGAACCCTGCGCATTTGAAGGCATTGCTTCTGAAGCTGCGAAATAGAAGAATTTTCTAGATGACCAAGTGGGGTCTTCCTCTTGAGGGGTTGGCCACTTTGTATTTGTAACAATTTTGTAAAAAAAAAAAGAAGAAAACTTTTGAGAAAAGTCAAGCGTTGGGAAAGCAAAGAGTTGGGAAGCCCAAAGGTTACTTTGGGCATCCCAACCATCTCACCTTTTGGTATAAATGTAATAGACTAAGAGGGAAGGGGGGTTTTTTCCCAGTTAGACTAGAAAGCAATATTGTAAGAAGAACTATTTCTCTTTGCAATAAAGAAATATGGTTTGCCTGCTGGAGAAAGATTGGTGGAATTTCCAAATGTGATGCTGTGGATTACTGAAAGATGAACTATTTTGTTTTCCAGTTTTTGTCCATTAACCGTGAGATCGTTCTAACTCTCTGAACCTATGTTCTTGTTTAATGATTTCCGGTTCATTTTGTGGAAATGTCACCATGAGTAATGTATGCTGCTTATGAAACAGTTGGCTATCTGATTGTTGAAATATCTTTAATCTTTCATGTGTTGTGGATAAGAATATCAGCTACCTATAATTTCTGTTTATAATGCATGAATGATCCACATTACTCATAAGTAAATCATATTTTTGGCTCCCCGGGGATAGGTAGATAGACAAATAAATAGATAGTTAGTCCATTTCTTTCTTGCATATGTGGTTTAGATGCTTGTGAGCCTAAGACAAGAGGTAAGAACCTACGCATCACATTGTGACTTCTCCTTGCATCTTGATCACCCTGCATTGTTAATTAGGCATTTGTATTTCATACATTAAGTCAAAAAATACAAAAACTCAATGGACCGGGCCGCAATCGGTAAAACCTTTGTTTTGTTACTTGACCTACGGTAGCCGGACCGCAAACCGGATGGATTCCCTATACCAAACAGTCAATGGGATAGTTGGGAACGTTGACTGGGGAGAATCCCTTTCTGTTGTTGCCTACGAATTTATAGGCCTCAACATCTCCATTTATGGTTTCCCCAATCAAAAACATTGTGTTCATTGTCTCTTGTGTTTGATTGCTGTACTTGTTATTCTCTCAGTAAAGATCCTAGCATAATGCTAGCTTAATGTTGAAAAACTAACATGGTATCAGAGCTAACCTGAGAAGAAGACACTATGCAGCTGTGGGAACTAGGGATTCCTATTTTGTGGACCCTCCTCCACATATTTTTAGCAAAAGTAAGGTGGAACAACTCTCCTCCTTAGGGCGCATATTTCTATCGAAACAAAATCCAATTATGAGGTTTTTCAATTTTGGACCTGTCACTAGGGTCGGAAATTAGGGCTTTTTATAGAAGAGGAATTTTTTAGTGAGCCTAGGCCTGGATTGATCTCCTCCCCAAAATAGAAGTTAGGGACAAATTTCAAGGCATTTGGGTGGACAGAACTCCAGAAAAGCAAAACCCTAGTTTGCTCCTGAACCAGCTCTGCAGAATTTCAGCTCAAGTTTCAGATCCGACATCTTGAACCTGGTAAGATCTAAAATCTTTTGTATTTCCATTTGAGGTTCTCATTTAAGATGTCTCATCATACCAATCTTGATGAAAAGCTTGAAGGAGATGATAACTTCCGATCCTGGAAGTATAGGATCTCCCTGGTCTTGGAAGAGAATGAATTAGACTCCTACATTCATGAGGAGGTTCCAGTTCTAGAGATAGATGAGGTAAAATCCTTACATAAGAAGAAGATGGTTATGGAAAATAGGATCATTGCTGATTCTATTAAGGATCACCTTATCCCACAGGTGTCCTCTCTCAAGACACCCAAAGCTATGTTTGATGCCCTAACCAAATTGTTTGAAGGAAAGAACATCAATCGGAAGATGACCCTGAGGAACCAACTAAAGAATGTGAAGATTCAGAATGAAAAAACTATCCAGTCATACTTCATAAGGGTTTCTTAGATCAAGGAACAACTAGAAGCTGTTGATGAAGAAGTGGAAAATGCAGAGATTGTGATGACTACTTTGAATGGCCTTCCTAGGTCATGGGATGCTTTCATTCAAGGAATCTGTGCTAGAAATAAGTTAGTCAAATTCAGCAGACTATGGGAATAATGCTCTCAAGAAGAATCTTGGATAGCAGCTTGAGAAGAGAATATGGGAAGTGAAGACCAAGCTCTTACAGTACACTCCAAGTCTCACTCCAAGTCAAGCAAAAGGAGACCTCATGGCTCTAAAGGTAAGCGTTCTCACAAAGATAATACTAAAAGAGATATCTCTAGGGTCATATGCTATGCTTGTGATGAAGCATGACACTTTGCAAAATATTGTCCTAACAAACAGAAGATAGTAAAGAAGAGCAACAAAAGAAGACATCATGCTCATGCTACAGAGGATGATGAACCATCTAGAAAGAGATCCAGATATGAAAGTGAAGATTCTTCAAGCGAGGATGAATATGTTCTGATATCATCTCTCATAGGTAACATTACTCATGGAAGTGATGATTGGATTATAGACAGCGGGGCTTCCAAACATATGATGGGATTCAAGGAATCTTTTATAAGACTGTCAGAACATGAATCACCTCACAAGGTGAAACTAGGAGATGACTACCAATATCCAATAAAAGGTATTGGGGAATTGTAATGTCCCGGTTTTGACCCCGTTACATTAGATGTATATGATGTATATATTGTAATGATCAGGGTGTGGAGCTAAAGGCCAAGGCCCCACCATTGATCGGTAATGCTATGTTTTGGATTTAAATTTGTCACCGATGGTATATCGGAGCATGCGGCATATATTATGTTGGCCGTCATGTAAATATGCACCATAATTAATTAATGGACACAACCAGCTACGGTCACGGCAGCTAAATTGAATGGGGCATGATTTCCTAAGGATAAGGGGGGGGGGTGAAATATTTAACCTATGGGGCCAATGGGGAAAAGCCAAAATGTCTATGAGAGAACCCATCAAACTGTCAACTGCCTTTCTTGTCTTTTTCCCCAATCATTTATTTCTGCCAGAATGTGGTTGAGTTAGTTATTGCATGGAATGGGAAGAGTATGGGCAACCAAATTCGAATTGGGCAGAGACCCATTTTTGAAAAACGTGTTCTGACTTCCTTGGCAAGGAAAATGCCCAAAAACGTATGCCATTCTGCTATGCATTCACGTTTTTCAGTTTCCTCACGTTTTGGGAGCAGCTGGAGTTTTTCCTGTGTTTTTCATTCCACGTTTTTGGTTGTTGGCTTCATTTTTTTCCATGGATGGGAGGTCATTTTTGTAGTGCTGGGGATTGGGCTGTTTTTTCCTCACGATTTGGGAGCTGCTGGTGCATTTGCCATTCATGATTTTGTCTGATCCTCCTCACGCACAGCAAGCTGGGAGCCATTTGCTGCTATTGCCCACGATTTTCCTGGAATTGTTGTAAATTCGTTTGAGATTCATTTTGGCCACGATAGGGCCAAGAATGACTCAGGAATTGTTTCCCTGTTTAAGCTGTAATAGCTAAATTGGTTTCCTGAGTGCAATGGTTGGTCTTTGGACTGTGTGAGGAGCAAGGATTTTGGCTTGGTTGCTTGAGAAGGGACTGATTCCTTGTGTTGGGTGTGGATGGGTGTCTTAGAGGTCAGGCTAGTTCTGGTGTGGGTATTCTTGGCTCTGTAATGAGGTCACCAGCTTAGCAATTTGCTCTTTTCAACTCCTTAATGGCTTGATAAACCCAACTGAGTTGGCTTGGCTGTGTTTTGTGTATCCTGGCTATGTGTAAGCCTGCTAGTTCCCTTATTCCTTGGAGAATCATGCCCAGCTCGGGGGTGGCAGCGCTGCTGAGAGATTAAGGAGCACGCTGGCCTATGGTTGGGTGGAACGTTGCAGTGACGTAGCTGGTTGCGGAAGAAGTTCTTTATAAGATAAGTAATCTTCTGTATTTTACCTCTGCAATTCTATATTTACTGTTAATTAAAATGGAATGAACATGTTGAATGAATGCTTGTTTGAATGCTGTTGTTTTCCGCTGTGAATGAGGATTAAATTGCATCTATGCATGATGAATAATCCTGTGTGCATATTTTAGTTTAAATTCTCTTTCAGCATTCTATTTTAGGCAATTTTTAAGCCTGTGCATGTTCATGGGCGGTTAGCCTGGTCTGTTATAGCTAGTAGATCGCGTCCTCTATGCCGGTCGAAGGCATGGGGACGTTACAGGAATCTTCATACAAGCTAGACTCTGGTAAGTCTCTAACAATGAAAGAAGTATTGTTTGTGCCAGGACTGAAGAAGAACCTTCTATCCATTTCAGCATTGGATGCAAAAGGAATGCGGGTGGCATTCATAGATGGTCAAGTCATCATGTGGCCAAAAGGAAATACTATCGATGATGCAGTAGTGATTGGAGAACAAGAAGGAGGCTTGTACAAATTGAAGGGCCATCCAGAACAAGCCTTGATCCATGACACAGTAGAACCAAATGAGCTTTGGCATAGAAGGCTTGCACATGTGCATTACAGAGCACTACCTATTGCAAGTAAAGCTATTGAAGGTCTTCCAGAAATTCAAGCTAAACATGATGGGGTCTGCAAAGGATGTGCGAAAGGAAAGAATACAAAGAAGACATTTCCAAGCAGTGAAAGCAAAGCCAAAAGTATTATAGAAATCATCCACTCCGATGTATGCGGTCCTATGTCATCAAACTCACTTAGCGGGTATGCATACTATGTTTCTTTTATTGATGATTTTTCTAGAAAGACATGGATTTACTTTATGAAGAACAAAGATGAAGTATTTAGCAAGTTCAAGGAATTCAAAGCCTTGATCGAAAACCATACTGAAAAGAAGATAAAGACCATTCGATCAGATAATGGTGGAGAATTCACTTCAAATGAATTCAAAGAGCTATGCAAAGAATCATGGATTAAGAGGGAGTTGTCCACTCCTTATAATCCACAACAGAATGGGATTGCGGAACAGAAGAACAGAACTATCATGGAAGCTGCAAGAGCTATGCTTGATGATCAAGATCTACCTATGCATCTTTGGGCTGAAGCTTCCAGAACAACAGTGTATGTACAGAACCGTACTCCACATAGAGTACTCGAGAACAAGACTCCTGAAGAAGTCTTCTTTGACAAGAAACCAGAAGTCATCCATCTCAGAATATTCGGTTGTCCCGTGTACATACACATTCCAAAAGAAAAGAGAACAAAATTAGATCCTTCAGGAAAGAAGGGTATATTTGTGGGATACTCTGAAAGCTCGAAGGATTACAGAATCTACTTCCCAGGATACAAGAAGATTGACATCAGCAGGGATGTGACATTTGATGAAGGCATAGCTTATAGCAAATCCAGAAAGAAACCTGCTGAAGAACCTGAAGAAACAGAAGCAAAAGTATCAGAATTCATGATACAATCAGGGACGAAGGAGCTCAAGAAGAAGATCGAGCGTTAGAGGAACCACAAAGACCTATAGATCCACCTCTGGAGAATAATCCACATAAGAGGAAACCTGCTTGGGTACGTGAACTTATCCAAGGTGTGGAAAGATATGGGGCTCCAGAAGAGAATCACAGAGAAAGAAAGAGGACCAAATCAAATTCTGGGTAAGTAGCTTTACTATGTGATTTCATTGATAAAGAACCTTCCAGTTATGAAGAAGTGGCAGAACAAAAAGAATGGAAGGATGCTATGATCGAAGAGTACCAATCGATCATGAAGAATGATGTTTGGGATGTTGTCCCAAGACCAAAAGGAAAGTCAGTTGTCACTTCCAAATGGATCTACAAGATCAAGCATGCTGCAGACGGTAGCATTGAAAAGTATAAGGCAAGATTTGTAGCTCGAGGATTCTCTCAGAAAGAGGGAGTAGACTATGAAGAAACCTTTGCACCTGTAGCTAGATACACTTCCATCAGATCAGTACTTGCTCTGGCTACAGTGATGAAATGGAAGATATACCAGATCGATGTCAAGACTGCCTTCTTGAATGGTGTAGTAGAAGAGGAAGTGTATGTATAACAGCCACTCGGGTTTGAGACACATGAAAGAGAGTCTCATGTATGCAGATTGAAGAAAGCCCTATATGGTTTGAAACAGGCACCCAGGACCTGGTACGGTAGAATTGATAGCTTTCTATCCAGTTTGGGCTTTACCAAGAGTAAAGTAGATTCCAACCTTTACTACAAGGTTGAAGATGACAACCCAGTGATGCTTCTACTATATGTAGATGATCTATTTGTGACAGGTATGGATGGGTTGATTGCTGATACGAAGAGAAAGCTTGTTGCTGAGTACGAGATGAAGGACTTGGGGATGATGCATTACTTTCTAGGTATGGAAGTGTGGCAGAGTACAGATGGAATCTTCCTTGGACAAGGGAAGTATGCAATAGAGATCCTGAAGAGTTTTGGGATGATGGACTGCAAAGCTATGGCCACACCTATGGCATCGAACCTAAAGCTATTGAGTGATGCTTCATCAGAGTTGGTTGATGCTATGATGTATAGTCAGATGATTGGGTCATTGATGTACCTGACGAACATGAGACCACACATTTTCTTTGCTATGAACACCTTGAGCCAGTATCTGACAGATCCGAGGAGTGTTCACTTGATTGCTGCAAAGCATATTCTGAGATACATGAAGGGTACAATTGATTGTGGGATCAAGTACGATGCGAATCAAAAGATTAACCTAGAGGGTTATGTTGATTCAGATTGGGTAGACAGTGTCGTCGACAGGAAGAGTACTTCAGGATGTTGCTTCAGTATGGGATCAGGTATGATCTCTTGGTTTAGCAGGAAGCAATCCTGTGTGGCACTGAGTACAGCTGAAGCAGAGTATGTCACAGCTTGTTCAGCTAGTTGTGAGGCAGTATGGCTGCGGAAGCTACTGTTTGATATATTTGATCTCTAGTTGGATGCTACTTGTATACATTGTGACAACCAGAGTTGCGTGAAGTTGTTAGAGAATCTAGTGTTCCATGACAAGTCAAAGCATATCGAGATCAAGTATCACTATATCAGGGATATGGTGCAGAGAGGAGCAGTGAAGCTCCAGTATGTTGTGACGGAGGAACAAATAGCTAATGTGTTAACGAAGCCATTAGCCAGAGTGAAGTTTGAGTACTTCAGGGAGAAGCTTGGTGTTCTCCAGATTGAGGTTTCCTCCAAGAGAAAGTGATGAGACCCATAGCCATTCTGACATGGTGAGAGGATTGGTTCCTTCCATGGTCAGATGTAAGGGCTAAGACATTCTATCATGGTGAGAGGATTTGGTTCCTTCCATGTCAGATATGAGTGCTGACTGCCATTCTGGGAATGGAGGCACCTGGTCAGTTACCAGGAACACTCAGTCAGGGACTGAGAGAGCCATTCTGACGAGCAGGTTAGATGTAAGGGCTGAACCATTCTGTCATGGCTAAAGGATTAGGTTCCTCCCATGTCAGATGTGAGTATTGGCCATTTTGTTGAGTAGGATAGATGTAAGGGCAATTGCCACTCTCTGGGAGAGTGGAGGCACCTGGTCCGTTACCAAGTAGCTCAGTTAGGGACTAGGGGCCATTCTGATTAGGGTGTAGGATTCAGTTCCTACCAGGTCAGATGTGAGTGCAGAAATATTTCATCATTGTGGTGGATGTGGTTCCAGCCTGGATGAAAGTCTTCCATCATTGTGGCAAATGTGGTTCTAGCCTGGGTGAAAAGAACAGAGTTCTTTCATCATTGTGGCTGATGTAGTTCCAGCCTGGATGGATGTTCCCTTCTAACGAGTAGGTCAGATATAAGTGCAAAGCCATTTCACAGATAGTAGTTGATGTGCCTACCATGCTGGTGAATGTGAGTGCTGGGCCTTTTTGATGTTATTGTAGTTTACTACATGATCAGATGTGACTGATGGGCATGCCTTTCTGATGAGTAGGTCAGATGTAAGTGTTGGGCGAAGACCTACCTGGTGGCTAGGCCTACAACCAGCATGAAAAATGGTTGGCTCTGTAGAACTTCCTATGACGAGATAGTACACACATGATGATGACCAGAGATGATCCAGATCGAGCTATGATCCAGATCCAGTTATGATGACTCCAAGAGATTTAGATCGAGTGATGATCCAGATCCAGCAGTGATGATCTAGATCGAGTGATGATCCAGATCCAACAGTGATGATCCAGATCGAGAGATGATCTAAATCCAGATCCAAATCGAGTGATGATGATCCAGATCCAGTGATGATGTTCTATGATGATCCATATCGAGAGATGATCCAGATCTGATAATGAAGATGACTTGAAGATAAAGATGACTTTAAGATGAAGATGACTTGAAGACGAAGATGATCCAGTTGATCCAGAGAAGAAGACCAGTGCTGAAAATTGTGTTGAAAGAATACCTTCGTAGTTAAGAGGGAGTGTTGATGTATTTGTAACTTCAGAATGTATTCTTCTATGTATCTTATATATTGTAACCCGATGTTTATTCCGGGATGTTTCTATCATGTATTTGAGTCATGTTGTCATGCCCCAATGTTCCGATCGGGAGGATTAATAATGTAAACAAGTCTTGTCAAGTCATTGTTAAAGTCCCCATAGTTTCAGGGCACTAGAGTTATTATACACTCATAGAGATGTAGGCTCTAGTAAGTAATTTGGTAATTTAGGCCGACATGATTGAGTGCATTTCAAGTGAACGGAAGAATATAAATAGAGAGTGAGAGTCTCTCTATTTATCACTTGTACTACACATCACTCACTTACTCAAGTGTGGCGCATTAGTGAGGAATGAAATACACTGGGACTAGAAAAGAAGAGGACTACTGCTGTCGAGAGTGCATCTTACTATTTTGGGGTCTTACATCTTGTGGTGATTCTATCTTTGAGGAAGTTGCGGGGTTTTCTCCATTTATGGTTTCCCCGATCAAAAACATTGTGTTCATTGTCTCTTGTGTTTGATTGCTGTACTTGTTATTCTCTCAGTAAAGATCCTAACATAATGCTAGCTTAATGTTGAAAAACTAACAGTTGTCTCAATCCGCTACCATGTTGATTGCCTTTGATGGTAGATCATTTCAACTGCATGGGATTCTTCCTTCTCTTAAGGTCCTATTGGGAGGGAAGACCATCGCGATCGAGGTCGAGGTGGTTGATGTTCCCCTTGACTACAATATTTTATTGGGCCAGAATTGGATGTATAGTATGCAAGTCGTAGCCTCTTCTATATTTCGAGTAGTGTGATTTCCATTTAATGAGAATATCGTTACGATTGATCAGACATTGTTCCATAATCTGAGTGTTAGTGTATCATCAGGAGCTTCTGTCTTGATTATCGATCATTCTTAGCTGACAACTGGGAGTGTGGGTGTTGGTATGTATCCATCCCTTATGGGGACCTTTAGTTTCCCTGCGCTCGTTCTTATGATTTGATCTAGTTTTGGTGGGGCTTCATCTTCGTTGAAGTCAGTGTCTTTCGCACTACCCATATGGAAGATCCTTGGATTCTTCCTTCACTGAGTCTTTCGAATGGACCTGTCGAAACAGATGTGTTGTTTCCTGCAGCAATGATAGCATATCAAGCGAATCTTGATTGTGTTGCAGATCCTAGTCCTTCCTCTTCACGGATGGAGGAGGAGGACCCATATGTGTTGCCTACATGGAAAGTTGAGTCCTCTCATGCACATGATTGCCTTGATGGTGTTTTTCCATCAGATGAAGCCATTATTGAGGCCATGTCATGGGTTGAGCCACCTTGGGAAGAGTTGCATCATAGATCATATTTTCTTCCTGAGCTTAACCATATGGAGTGTGAGGAGTATAAGGAGATTCTTAGTAAGAATATTGGCAGTCCCATGGTTCCATTGAGCTCCCCTGGTCATATGGATAATGGGAACATGGCGAACCTATCACCTACCATTCCTATCAATATTTCTTGCAATCCTGGCAAAGTTGAGAATGTCTACATTGGGGCAGATTGTTCCCCTGACGAGATCGAGGAGTATATCGATCTATTTAAATAGTTTCGTGACATCTTTGCTTGGTCATACGAGGAAATGTAGGGTATCGACCCTCGTATTGTTGAACATGAAATTAAGACCTTTCCAAATGCGAAGCCTATTCAACAATGTTTGCGTGTAGTGAATCCTAGAAAAGCACCTGCTATTAAGGTTGAGATAGAGAAGGTGTTAAAATCTGGTTTTATCTATCCCATTCCCTTGAGGGAGTGGGTTTCAAATCTTGTTCTGGTTGATAAGAAGCAGGGAGCAATCCGTATATGCATTGATTTCCACGATTTAAAGCATGATTGTCCTAAGGATAATTTTCCCACACCATTTATTGATTAGATTTTGGATGAGTGTGCGGGAAGCAAGGTATTCTCCTTCATGGATGGTTTTTTCGGATATAATTAGATTCAAATCAAACCCGAGGATCAACATAAAACTACATTTATTTTTCCTTGGGGTACGTTTGCATATTGAAAGATACCTTTCAGTCTTAAAAATACCGGATCCACTTTTTAGCGGGCTATGACCTTAATTTTTCATGATCTCAAAACAATTATCGTAGTGTATTTGGATGATTTTGCTGCTCATTCTCGTCTGAGAATGCGTCATCCATACCATTTGAGATTAGTATTCGAAAGATGTAGTCACTACCAGGTTAGGTTAAATCCTCATAAGTGCATCTTTTGTGTAACCGTTGGTTGCTTGCTATGGTTCATTGTATCCAAGGAGGGTATAAGAGTCGATCCCTTAAAGGTTGAGGCAATACTTCAATTGTCTCCCCCGCGTAGTATTAGATATATTTAGTGTTTGCAAGGCATGGAAAATTTCTTACAGAGATTCGTGGTTAACTTTGCCAATTTGACTAAAGGCTTTATGCGTCTTCTAAATAAGGACACTACTTTTTGCTGGGATGAGTGAGCCCAGGAGTCTTTTGATGCTCTTAAGCGAGCCTTAGCATCGGCCCCCATGCTTAGTCCACCTAACTATAGCTGTGATTTTTTTATTTATGTGGCCGCGTACATGTAGACGGTTGGTATGATTTTAGTTCAAGAGGATGAGGAGCTCCATGAGCATGTCATATATTATTTGAGCTGAAACCTTATTGATGTGGAAATCCATTATTCTCATGTGGAGAAACTTGTCTTGGCCACTATTCATGTGGTTCATAGATTGAGACATTACATTCTCCTTCGGCAGACCTTGGTGGTAGCTCATGTCAATCCATTTCAGTTATTCCTCACTAGAAGGATGATTAGGGGAAAATATAATAAGTGGATTGTTATTTTGGAAGAGTTCGATCTCGAATTCATTTGGCGAAATTGAAGAAATCGTTGATCTTTGCGGAGCTCATTTCTGATTTTCCAAGTGTGGAGGAGGAGGAGGTTTATGAGGATACGTTCGTCGATGAGCATATTTTTCTTATCTCAACTTTGGACCCATGGTATGGGGATATCATTATATATTTGTAAACATTGAAGGTCCCTACTCACCTGTCATGGGATGAGTGACGCCGATTATGTCATGTATCTAAGAAGTACCTTAAAGTGGATAACACTTTGCACTGTCATGGGGTAGATTCCATTTTACACCGTTGTTTATCCCATGATGAGGCTGGGGTTGTGCTGAATGATTGCCACAGAGGGGCGTGTGGTGGTCATTTGTCTGGGCTTTCTACAGCCCAAAAAATCTTGAGAGCAGGATATTTTTGGCTGTTGATCTTCAAAGATTATGTCAATGCAGTCAAGAAGTGTCACCCTTGCTAGGTGCTTTCACGCAATATGTGCTCGCATCCTGCCCCATTACATCTGATTATCACCATTGGTCCCTTCACCAAGTGCGGGCTTGATTTCATGGATTGCAACCCAGTTTCGACTGGGAGGCATCATCATATTATAGTGGTTGTTGATTATTTCATGAAATGGGCTAAGGCTATGCCCACAGTTAAATCCGACGATGAGATAGCCATGCATTTTGTATTCAACCAAATTATTACTCGGTTCAACATTCCAAAAGAGCTTGTCATTGACCATGGTAGGCACTTTTAGAATAAAATGATGGAAGAGTTGGCTTCAAAGTTAGGGTATAAGCAGGAACACTCCTCTTCTTATGACCCTCAGGTGAATGGATAGGTTGAAGCAGTGAATAAATCACTTAAGTCCATTCTCCGATGAACCATTGCACAAAGTAAGAAAAATTGGCATATCATGTTCTATCCTTCTTTGTGGGCTTATAGGACCGCAGTTAATACTACCACCGGTTTCTCCCCATATTAGCTCGTAAATGGGGTGGATTCTGTCTTGTAAGTTGAATGCGAAATCCCTTTGTTGAAGCTAGCTATAGAGCTTTTACTAGACACTTTCGCATTGGAGGAATGTTTGGTCCACTTATAGTAGCGCTGAGATGCCTTAGTGGCTTTAGAAGTAAATAATCATCACGTTAAGGTCCAATATGATAAGTCTGTCCATCCGAGGAGGTTTAGTGAAGGTGATTTGGTCCTTTTGTGGGATCAAGCTAAAGAACCCTTGGGGGCAAGGAAGTTTAATCCCATGTGGCATGGTCCTTACATTGTTAAACATGTGTTAGAGAAGGGAACCTATGAGCTGGTGGATTATGAAGGGGCAGCCTTGGTGGAGCCTAGAAATGGGCTCTATCTTAAAAAATACTATGCATGATCTTCAGCCAGGGTTGATTATTGTATATTATTGTATAGTTTTTTGCATAGTTAGGTTTTCTTATGGTGATCGGGTTTGTTGATTACCTTTCGTTTCTTATGGAAGATGTCAATGTAATATTTCACTTACATAGGATTCATTGATGGTGCTAGCCGCCACACTCAAAACTCAGCTTCTGCTGCTTGGGTGATTTATACTCCTACAGGTCAGGTCTTGTCTTCAGTAGGTGTATGTTTACGGCCTTCTTCGAATAATGTTGCTAAGTATAGTGACGTGATTGAGTTATTGTAGGATTCCATTTCACATGGTGTTCTCTCTCTTGAGGTACATCTTGATTCACAGTTAGTGGTTTCACAACTTAATGGCTTGTATCATTTAGGGATCCGACATTATTACAAAGATTCTTACGTGTTAGATTGCTAGAACGACAATTTGAGAACATAACATACATACATGTTTCAAGAATTTTTAATCAAGTTACTGATTCATATGATAACTATGTGTTGGATTGGCATTTGTTTCAAAGACCATAAGCATAGCATAAACATACATTTTTACACACATGTAAATAAATAAAGTCGATCATCATAAAAAAATTTCATTAAACATTCAAAATGTGATGTCATAATACAAAAATGGGGCTTTCGAGCCACCAAAATATAATACACGATAGTACAAAAATGAAACGCTCTCAGGTCTCTAATACTGTGGAGGAGGAGGGGGGTTCTCATCATGGTAGCACACCACGGCTCTAGCTAGTTGTCGGAATAACCAAACCCATGCTCATGGTACACCAACCACCTGATGTTGCATGGTCTCAAGCAAGTCCTCAACTTGCGCCATGGGTACCCTGTGTGTCAAGCGTACAAAGTTTGTGTGGATGCTTTGGAGCGTCTGCTTCACATCCACACCCATGATGTCATCTCCTCTTACCCTCCGTCTATGACGAGAGAAACCATTAGGCCGCCATGGTCCAACATCTGCATACACATGATAGATTGTCACTATGTGTCATCACACCAAAACATGTCTTTTGATTCAATATTTCAAAAAACACCAAAAAAATTTATAATTCAAAAAACTCAAAAAGAGGGTTTGGGATTCGTTAACTATGTTGCCATATGCTTCTCCTGAAGGTAGAGGCATGTATGGATCTCCCCAGAAATCTATTCCCATATAGGGATAATCATCGATGGCAATAATTTGCCACCACCACCATGGAAAGAAGTCTGCTGGGTAGGGGTTAGCCACCCTACCTCCACCCAGTCTACGCATAACATTTTCCCAATGTCATTGGGCTGGATCTCAAACTGTGTGTGGAGGGATGTCCAATCTAGGGCCTAGTCCCGGTACACGCTCAAAGAAGAACGTGCTCAGTATGCTACCGAAACTAAAGTTTCTCACCCTGCCCATCTTGCAGTCACTGAGCTACTGCTTCATGTTACTCAACAGTGCAGTGCTACAGTCCTACGCTGTGGGTCTCATACAGTCCACTGTATAGAACATCAATGGCCACGAGGCCTGGAGGAGTGATTCTAGATTGGCTATCCTATCGAGTGCCAATAGTATGGTATTCAGTCCCAGTACCTAAATGGAGTTGATCAAGATTTGACTCCCAACCTTTTTCATGTCAAGAAAATAGTATATTGCAATATACTCATCAATGGTAAGACCACCTCTGGGTCTGCGAGAGCGTAGCTTCACCACCTCTCCTCGTCGGGATAATCCAGTAATAAAATATATGTCCTCTACCTCTATAGTGAGAGACATCCCGTCGATATGAAAATACTCTGAGTCTGGATCCTAGTAGTCTACTAGCATCTGCAGGATTCTTGGTTTGGCCCTCAGGCAGCCAAGACACCAAAAATTATATAGACCGCATGCACGAAGAGTTTGTTGAGCCATTAAGTCACCTTGAACAACCTCTTCTACATATCCATGTTCTCTCTCTCTCCATTATAGAACCATCATGCACATAAAAAGTAATTTTTTGTCATTATATACCTTAAAAAACCTTATGCGCGGCCGCATACATGACTGTTTGCAAAACAACTGCATCTGTACACAATTTTGGGAGGTTTTTCCGCGTATGGTCAGCTCATTACGTGGAAAAAACCCCAATATCCACATGGACTGAAATGACCATTTTAGATTGGCCTAAAAATTAAATTTGACCATGGAAATTGAAAAAATCTGCATGAAATAGAAAGAGGAGGACATGAGGAGTTACCTAGAAGAAACAATGTTGAATTTCACCGAACGAAGCTCCCGAAATTTGCATTGGAAGTTTTGAGCTGCAATGGGTAAAAGTTTCAAATGATTTGGAATTTTTGAATTTTTTACTATTTATAAAAAAATTTGAAAAATTTGAAATTTTTTACCCACTTTCTATAGTTGATCCGGAAACAAGATCTTTGCTACTCTATGACGTTAACATGAATTGCATAAAGAGCATGAACGAAACTCACAAATCCTTAAGAAGAGTACCAAACAGCATAGACAACTCGCACATAAAGACAACAAGTTGATAACGGAGTTCATCCAGGATGGACTACGTCTCCGGGCCTGCTTCTCAATAGGAGGGCCGATCTATAATCTCAGCATAAGGCAAAATACATGGCAATGATACAATGATACCTTGGCGACAATGTTTAGGAAGAGAACCGCTGCCCAAAACACAACAAGACTGCTTCCAGCAACTCTGAAGCCTGAAGACGGTGTAAAACGAGTATAAACACTCGTACCTTCCTCCTGTAAAGCTACGCAATCTCCCTTCTCTCCTTTAGCTACAAAGTCTCCACTCCAAAGCATGAGAGGCAAATGAAGAATAAGAGGGTTTATATAGCTTGAGAAGACCCCCTTCACATGTTCCTCATGAATTCTCAGTTACAACAAATTTGCCTAATTGGGCATATGGTTGACAACCTCCAAGTTGGTTAAGCTCTTAAATTCCAACCATCCATTTAATATTCCCACCATATAATATTCCAACCATATAGTTGGTTATAGTTTAAAACTATACCAATTATAGGTTAAAACACATTACATATATTATAAGGTTTTAAAAACCCACTTTTAAACCCATAACCAAAGTTTTAAAATAGCACGTGGTAAGGAGTGGGTGCGCCTCCATGGTATAATGTTTTTTAACACCCATTTAATCCTTAACCCAAAGTTGGTTTTAAAAACACATGTTAAAACATGGTGGTTGTGCCAATGTGAGGAGGTGTATCACGTGGCCTTGGAACAAACCTTTTCACGTTGTAACCCTTGTTGCATTAAAAACCACGACTCCAATGTGATTAGTGGGTTGGAGTTGCAACAAACTCCCCATTCCTTGCCGTATCGAAAACTATGGGACGGGGCTTGCCCCGGCCCCCTTTTTCCACCATTACAAACTTTTCCAAGCTTAAATAACATAATGTTAACCCACATACCAATAATCATAAGTAGCCCAAGTGGTGAAGGCGGAGCGCTTATACAAGAGAGGTCACGGGGTCGAACCCTGCAAAGGCCATAATTTTTGCCTTAGACTTATTGGCCAATCCCATGCTGCCATGTGGCGGCCTAGGATTGGTCCACCTCACGTCCAGTCAGCGTCCATTCAACCGCCAAGTCATTATCTCTATTGCCACGTAACCATCTGTACGTCCAGTCACCATATGCCAACTTGGATCCGTACTACCACGTGTCACCTTGGACTGGTCTGTACTGCCACGTGTCACCTTGTCAGTGATGCCACGTGGCACCCCATTTTTCCAAATTTGCGTGTTTCATCAATACAACAGAACACGATAACTTTCTCATACGGAGTCCGTTTGAGGTGAAATGAACGCCGTTGGAATCGTCTCGATGAGACCTTTGATTTGGTGCTAGTTTTGCTGAGATTGGAGGACTTCAAAAAAATTTCCTTCTTAGATCCTCCTGGATCATTCCTGCCCACTGAGAAGCTTTTGGCCTGCAAAATCCTTTACTAATCAACAGATAGGTGAGGGAATTGCTCCCTCACTTTCTCCTTCTTGATCCACTTGGCTTTGCTTGGATGAGTGCCTTTGATGCCCACTCGAAGATACTCAACATCACCTCTACGAGAAGTCCTTGTCCTTCTGTCCAAGATGACATCTTCCTTTAGCTCATCCATGTACTCAGGAGCAAATTCATCAACTGATGGCAATGCGACATTCTACCTTTCATCCATGATCATGGGATGCTCATAGAGTTTCAAGTTCTCCACATTCACCACTGAGTAGATCTGCATGTATGGCAGTAGCTCTAAGCGAAAATCATTTGTCCCAATCTTCTCCAAGATGGTGAAGGGACCATATCTAATAGGCTTGAGCTTCTTTCCTTCTCCTTTCATCCTCTCCTTGCTGATGTGAAGCCACACTTGATCTCCCACCTGAAACTGATGATCAACTCTATGCTTGTCATGGCGAGCCTTGTATTGGGCTTGACTCTTCTCCAACTGCTCTTGCACTGCTTGATGTACTTGTTGAACTCTCTGAATGAACCTGTGGGCTTTGTCTTCATCCTTGGAAGCGCTTGAATCAACCTCTCTCCCACAATTCAAGTCCAATGGAGTCTTTGGCAAGTACGCAAAGCAT
The DNA here is from genome assembly GCA_001517045.1 of Pseudotsuga menziesii. Lineage (NCBI taxonomy): Eukaryota > Viridiplantae > Streptophyta > Pinopsida > Pinales > Pinaceae > Pseudotsuga > Pseudotsuga menziesii. The sequence continues at coordinate 84,236 of LPNX011134462.1, forward strand.
GTCTCAAATGGAGAGCTCTGAGTGGAAGAATGCATAGCCCTGTTGTAGGCATGTTGCACATACTGGATCTGTTCATCCCATAACTTAGGATGCTTGTTGCAATAGCCTCGAAGCAAATGGATAACTATTCTATTGACTACCTCTGTCTATCCATTGGTTTGTGGATGGAAAGCGGTGCTCCTCTTCAGCTTGGTGTCCATCATACACCATAATTTTGTCCAAAACTCTCCAAGGAATTGGGAGTCCCTATTTTAGATAATGGATGTAGGAAGTCCAAAGTGAACCCATACATGCTGAAAGAAAAGAGAAGCATCCTACTCTGCAGTGACCTACTTTTTACATGGCATAAGAATACACATCTTACTAAACCTATCCACGACCACATACAAGTAGTCATGACCCCTCCTAGACATAGGCAAACCCCCCACAAAATCCATGGAAATGCTTTCCCAAGGATGGGAAGGAACAAGAAGTGGTGAGTATAGCCCCAATTTTCTATTAGTGGGCTTACAAGTAGAGCACATCACACACCCCTTTACATATTTTGTTACAATGTCTTTCATGCAAGGCCAATACACAAGTCTTTGCAAATGAGCCAAAGTCTTACCTACCCCAAAATGCCCTGATACAAGAGAAGTACGAGCTTCTCATATTACATGGACTCTTTCACTGATAGGAACACATAACTTGCCCAAATGATAGAGCAACTTTCCCTGCAAATAGTAGTCTTCCACCTGTGTGCCATTGGTTAGCTTCTCATAAATCTCCTTGAAATCATCATCAGTAGCATACTGCTCAACATAACTTTCATGGGATAAAGAAGCATTTTTCAAAACAATAGATGCAACAATAGGAGGTCTAGAAAGTATATCTGCCACTTTGTTACTAGTACCCTTCTTGTACTTGATCACTAGATGGAATTGTTGAAGAAATCCCATCCACCTGAAATGACGAGCTTGCTGGAGCTTAGTCTGGGACTGGAGATACTGCAAGGGCTGATGATCGGTATGGATGATCGTCTCCTTACCCATCAAGTAATGTTTCCACTTCTTGACACTCTGAACCAAAGCATACAACTCTTTGTCATAGGTGGGGTAGTTGATCACTGCTTGAGTAAAAGTATCTGAATGGTAGCAAAAGGCTTGCGGTGCTGCATCAATACTGCCCCCATGTCATATCCACTGGCATCTGTCTCTATCTCAAATGGCTGCTGCGAATCGGGCAAGGCTAGGACTGGGGCGGTGCTGATCTTTCCCTTCAATGTGTCGAAAGCTTTCTGTTGTTTACCTCCCCACTGGAAGGATTTATTTACACTTGTTAAGGCATGCAAAGGAGATGCTATGTATGAGAAGTTCTGAATGAACCTTCTCCAATATTGAATAGCTCCTAAAAAGATTCTCACTTCAGTAGCGTTAGTAGGCTTAGGCCAATTGACAATTACATGAACTTTTGAAGGATCAATTTTTAAATTTCCACCTCCTACAATATGACCCAAGTAAACTAATGAAGTTTTGCCAAATTCACACTTTGACAATTTTACATACAATTTCTCCTTTTTCAAAGTATCTAATACTTGCTTTACATGCCCCACATGTGCTTCCCAAGTTTTGCTAAAGAAGAATATATCATCTAGATAAACAATAACAAAATCATCTAAGAATGGCCGGAAAACATCATTCATTACCCGCATGAAGGTTGCAGGTGCATTGCAAATCCCAAAGGGCATCACCAACCACTCAAATAGACCTTGCTTGGTCTTGAAGGCCATCTTCCACACATCACTTTCTGCAATTCTGATCCGGTGGTAGCCACTGCGCAAATCCAACTTGGTAAAGAACACAACATCTTTCAACTGGTCGAGCAAGTCATCTATGCGAGGAAGTGGGTATCGATTCTTGATCGTGATCTTGTTGAGAGCCCGATAGTCAACACACATCCTCCATGTGCCATCTTTCTTCATCACCAAAACAATCGGTGAACCACATGAAGAGGAGCTGGGTCTGATCACTCCTTGCTCCAACAAGTCTTGAACCTGCTTCTTAATCTCTGCCATTTCAACTGATGATAATTTGTACATGCCCACATTAGGAAGAGGGGCATCCTGCTGGAGATGAATCTCATGTTGAATCTCCCTTTTGGGAGGCAAACCTGTAGGTTCCTGAAATATTTCATCATAGTTAGCCACAATATCAATCATAGCCTTTTTATGAGAAGGATCACAACCTTTGAAAGCATCAGATGCTTCAGCATCTTTTTCTCTCACAACCATGAGCATGTATCTCTTATTAGTGTTGATGAGTCTCTTCATCTTTCCTGCACTAACAAGAGTGGTGTTAGCCTTCATACTGTGAGCTCTCACAATGTACTCCACCCCATTTTTGGTGAGATGGTACTTGTTGTCATGACGGAAGAATACTGCTTTTCGATCATACAAGTATGGGCTTCCCAATACGATACCGCAGATGTCAAGAGGAACAACATCTAATTCCACCTCCTCGATCAACTTTGAAGCAATAGCAAACCTTAACCTGCATTGCTTAGTCACTTGTAGCTTAGCATTATCACATACCCATCCAAGAGGAAAAGGCTTGGGGTGAGGTTTAGTCTGTATGCCCAAATTCTTAACAACTGATTCTGAGATCAAATTTACTTGAGAACCCGGATCAAATAATGTTTCAATCTTTGTATGCTTAGACACAACTATGATGTGAAACAACTCACTTCTTCTTTTATCATTTTCTTTAGAAACATGAGTAGAACTTGAACCAGTATGAGGAGTTTTGTTACCTTGCATTCCCACGGCTGTAATCATGGTTTCTTCACCTGAGTCGGAACTCAAATCTCATTGTGCTGTTATAACGGTCTTTTTCTTCTTTTTTCTTCCATAATGCTTTGGCCTCTGTTCAAGATGCAACTTCCAACAACTTTCTTCATCATGCCCATCATTGCTGCAATGTTTACAATGGAGCTTTCCTCCTTCCTTTTTGGCAGTAGCTATCTTCTTGCTCTTGTCCTTCTTTTTGGACTTGTAGTTGTTGTTGGGATTGAAAGGCTTCTTCGGATGGTCTTCTTGCAAATGCTTCCCCCTGCTCTCAAGATGAGTATCCTGCACACTTGCTTCATCCACACTAGCAGGATTCAACAACAGCAAAGTATGGCGTAGATAAAGATGAAGAGCACCAATGTACTTCAAAAGAGTGTCAAGAGAATCTAAAGAAATATTCAACTCTAGAGCTTTCTTTCTAAATTCTTTAGTAAAACTCTGAACACTTTGACCCTTGCCTTGTCTAAAACTTTGCCAATCCATCATAGCCTTTTGAACATAACCCAACGGATAAAAGTGCTTATGTAAAGCAAAAATGAAAGCAGACCACGATGAGAGAAGATTACCCCTTTGTTTGCTACCTTGCTGAAGCTTGTTTTCCCACCATACAAGTGCGGTGCCTGTCAGCTGAAGTGAAGCCAACTAAATCTTCACATCTTCTTCTTTGATCTACTAGACTCGGCAATAGACCTAAATTTTCCTTATTCAATTGTTCAACTTCTCTGCATTCGATTCCCCATTCAACATGGGAAAATCAAACTTCACATCGATCTTCAATAAGGGCTTCTTTTGAGGCTCTTTGTGATGAACCTTGGAATGCTGAGAATGAGATGAGGAAGAAGCACTTGAACTTGTGCTTGAAGCTGAAGGTGAAGAGGGAGGCTCAGGAGGCTCTTCACCACCTCCTCCATGGTTAACTGAAGTGTTGCCTTCATCCTTCACTTCTTTGTCTTCCTTCTTTACTTCACTGCCTTTTCTTTCTTTCGCCATGCGTTCTTCATAGTCTGCAAACAACTTGTCTACCTTGTCGGCTATCATGTAGAAGACCTTGTGAAATTTTTCCTCCATCTCAGTGTGGGCATCATTAGCTTCCATATTCTTCCTTTGGTGTGCAGGTCCGATCTCAGAATTGTAAGGCTCTAATGTACCCTCACCAGCTTGCAGTTTAGCCCTCGTGAGCATCCACACTCACAATCCAACGTCAAATAAACCTGGCTCTGATACCACATGATCCGGAAACAAGATATTTGCTACTCTATGATGTTAACATGAATTGCATAAAGAGCATGAACGAAGCTCACAAATCCATAAGAAGAGTACCAAACAGCATAGACAACACGCACATAAAGACAACAAGTTGATATCGGAGTTCATCCAGGATGGACTACGTCTCTGGGCCTGCTTCTCAATAGGAGGGCCGATCTATAATCTCAGCATAAGGCAAAATACATGGCAATGATACAATGATACCTTGGCGACAATGTTTAGGAAGAGAACCGCTGCCCAAAACACAACAAGACTGCTTCCAGCAACTATGAAGCCTGAAGACGGTGTAAAACGAGTATAAACACTCGTACCTTCCTCCTGTAAAGCTACACAATCTCCCTTCTCTCCTTTAGCTACAAAGTCTCCACTCCAAAGCATGAGAGGCAAATGGAGAATAAGAGGGTTTATATAGCTTGAGAAGACCCCCTTCACATGTTCCTCATGAATTCTCAGTTACAACAAATTTGCCTAATTGGGCATATGGTTGACAACCTCAAAGTTGGTTAGGCTCTTAAATTCCAACCATCCATTTAATATTCCCACCATATAATATTCCAACCATATAGTTGGTTATAGTTTAAAACTATACCAATTATAGGTTAAAACACATTACATATATTATAAGGTTTTAAAAACCCACTTTTAAACCCATAACCAAAGTTTTAAAACAGCACGTGGTAAGGAGTGGGCGCGCCTCCATGGTATAATGTTTTTAACACCCATTTAATCCTTAACCCAAAGTTGGTTTTAAAAACACATGTTAAAACATGGTGGTTGTGCCAACGTGAGGAGGGGTATCACGTGGCCTTGGAACAAACCTTGTCGCGTTGTAACCCTTGTTGCATTAAAAACCATGACTCCAACGTGATTAGTGGGTCGGAGTTGCAACAAACTCCCCGTTCCTTGCCGCATCGAAAACTATGGGTCGGGGCTTGCCTCGGCCCCCTTTTTCCACCATTACAAACTTTTCCAAGCTTAAATAACATAATGTTAACCCACATACCAATAATCATAAGTAGCCCAAATGGTGAAGGTGGAGCTCTTATACAAGAGAGGTCATGGGGTCAAACCCTGTGGAGGCCATAATTTTTTCCTTAGACATATTGGCCAATCCCATGCTTCCACGTGGCGGCCTAGGATTGGTCCACCTCACGCCCAGTCAGCGTCCAGTCAACCGCCAAGTCACTATCTGTATTGCCACGTCACCATCCGTACATCCAGTCACCATATGCCAGCTTGGATCTGTACTACCACATGTCACCTTGAACTGGTCTGCACTGCCACGTGTCACCTTGTCAGTGATGCCACGTGGCACCCCATTTTGCCAAATTTGCATGTTTCATCAATACAGCAGAACGTGATAACTTTCTCATACGAAGTTCGTTTGAGGTGAAACGAACGCGGTTGGAATCGTCTCGATGAGACCTTTGATTTGGTGCTGGTTTTGTTGAGATTGGAGGAATTCAAAAATTTTTCCTTCTTGGATCCTCCTGGATCAATAGTTTTGGACCGTTTTGGACTAATTTGATGATGTAGGAGTCCATTTTGAGCGCTATTTCGACCGTGGTTTTCACCCGTTCATGTCGATTTTAGGTATTATGTCTAAACTGGAATATAGGTTAGGTTTCACATCCGTTTGCACTTGGCATGACCTTGTGACCGTTTCATTATAATCTTAGGTATGAACCCATTCTATCTTGTCACAGAAGCTCCTTGTTGCTTTTAGAAGTGACATGATGTGAATGGTATGGCTTGACCATACATGGGTGCCTTAGTTAGCTCCTATTTTGCATTTGGTGCCCATGCGACATTCTTCCCTTACGGTGTGGGAGTCCTTTCTATAGTATCACCATGACTTTGCGTAAGATCAGCCTCATACTCCTCTTGATCTTTTTGCTGGCCTTTTTCCCCAGGACTCCCTTATGTCAAGTTGTAATTGCATTATCATGAGTTTTTCTTGCCTTATTGAGCCTTATGTCGGCTTCCCTGACTTTGATTATCAGCTATATAGCCTGAGCTTGTCTCATGTCTAGCCATGCAGAGCCATTTTACATATCCTTTGCAGATTGATTCCCCATTTTTTACCGATAAGGGACCCTCCCCCGAGTGTCGTTATCCTACACATGTTTCCTTTCATTGAGCATAGGTATGTTTTGGTGCTTGAAACTAGTTTGTTTGCACCTTGACACTTGTCTCTTCCTAGTCTGTAACTATAAATCACTTTTATTCTTTTTCAAGCTTTTCAAAATATTTGAAAAAGTCCAAAAAAAATCAAAAAACCAAAAATCCGGACAGGAAAAGATGTTATCTTTGGCAGTAGTCGAGTCGTGTTGCCTTCGAATAGAGCACTGTATATCACATCCATTGGTTGGGTTAATAGTTTGACTTTAGGATCTGTACTCATTTCTCTGATTTTATCTCCACTGAATGGTTTATCTCCACATTATACATCCTTGTTGAGTACCTTGTGTTGGATGATGAGGGATGCATTAATGTCCTCCTTCTAGCGTATTTCATCCCATCGACTTCAGATCATTTATTCTGGGATAGGAATCTAGAGTCATTTTTTAGTGCCTTGAGACTTGCAGTCATCAGTGGTAGATTCTCTTGCCATCAACAATTTTGGGAATACATCAATGTCCCCTAATCGATTGATCCTTTCAAGTGTTCGAGCTCAACACATTTATTCACACTTGTTAGTTTGCACTCTAGTACCTTGATTCCAATTTTCATTATTGGCGAGTGATCTCGCATCTGTTAACGGTATACATCAATGACCAGTAATCAGATGATGGACTACTATGTTCGACCTCAATACCTCTATTCACATAGTAGGACATGTACTCATAGCGGATTGTGTAGAAGACCTTCCAGATTGGTGGCATACCATATATGCTACCTCCTTGATCATGCCAGTGTTCATGAGATTTTAGCTCTCGTGACTTGATTCCAATGTATGTCAGATATCTTCAGCCATTACAAAGATCTTGATCCATTATATATATTCATATTTCATGGAGATCATGATATTTTGTATATCTTCATCATGGAGATTCTGATCTATCTATATTGTACATGGCGATGACCACACATGTCATATTTTGTATCATGCCTATTCATGGCCATTGTACTCTGATGTATCTGTGACTGCTATATCTACTTGTAGTTATTTGCAGATTTTGATTATTGTATTATACTATTGGATGGCTGGTTCTTCCACCTGGTTCTTCATCACTCCACTTTTGGGATGGACTTATAATGTATTTCAGCCATTGTATCACCCCTCTGACCTCACACATTAAGGGGCACCTGTTACAGCTGATTTTACCACACATGGTGGATCACACATTAATGGCCTACCCTATCCCTCTGCAGACTCTTTGGACCCCATGGACCATTTTTGTACCTTTGATGTTTCCAATATCGTCCCTAAAAACATGCATTATTTTCTATACGTGACTTTTAAACCTATTCTCGTGTATATACACGGATATGACCCTCAAACTCGCGTACATCGGGATGTGTACAAAAGGCCAAATAGTTTTGGAGTTTTCCTTGATGTGGATCCGAGTCACTTGTCTCTTGGCCTTCCATATGCCTTGATATCTCTCAGATTTGACCTTCCATTACCCCATTGAAGCACTATATAAGGAACCCTTTGGATACATTGAAAGGGGAGGAATTGAAGAGCAAGAAAACTATAGTCCATTGTTGCCAGAGCTTATACTTGAGTCTGCATCCCTTTATCCCTTGGACCACTTTGTGTTCTTCCCAAGATTGCCTTTCATTGTGAGCCTGCTATTGAGAGATGGAGGATTGAAGTGGTTAAGGCCCAAGTGGAGGACTCAGTTTCTCTGGTTCGCAGACGTGCCGACAGAGGTTGTCACTATTGTAATCTCTGATTTATATTAATAGAAATATCTTTTCCTATCCAATAATGTGTATTTAAATGATTATTGAATCCATGGATGCTTTTAAATGCTTATATGTTATTGATTATATTTGCTAGAGTAGGTCTAAAACAATTATATAGCATGTTTGTCTTGTTTGTTGAATGTTGAGAGAGCAAATTGCTAATACAAGCAAGAGTGGAAAAGCTCAATGGGGATCTAGATCAACCATCCAGAATAAGGTATGTTTCGAGATCCTTTAGTGTTAGATGTTTCGTTTATCTTGAATATGGAAAAGGATTGATTTCTGTTGTTACTCTGTCTGTTGTGGTAACCCAAGCCATAGGAAGTTTTCTTCGTAACAATGGAGTTGCGACAAGGAACCCAAGAGTGGGAAGGAATCGGTAAGTAGTTTAGGAAAACATTTGAATTTGCTAATGAACAACCTAGATTTGATGTTGTGCTTCAAACGATAAAGGAGAAGATATTTTCTAAAATTCTTGTCAAAGAGGCCAATGCTCACCAATGCAGTGCGACCATTCAACAATGGATGGATTACTGCAATCTAGCTGGAGACCCAGATGATGATCCAACTAACATAAACATACCAGAATCAGAGGGCAAACTCATAGTAGAAGGAAGTGGTATTTCAAGTGATCAGTTTCTTAAGCTATTGAAAATCAAGAAAGTAAACATTGGGTCACTAGAGAACACAAAGTTCACCAATATAGGAGATTATTGGGATGAAGAGACAGTCCCAAAGATCACATATTTGCTGCATGAGTATCGGGATCTATTCCGTACCAATTTCTCAGAGATGAAGGGAATAGTTGACAACCTAGGGGAGATGAAAATACCCTTGTGACCAGATGTTAAACCTAGTAAGCAGTGCCCATATAGACTGAATCCAAGATATAAAGAGAAGGTAAAAGAATAATTGGATCGCATGCTTGACGCAAGAATCATTGAACCTGTTGAGGAATCGGAGTGGATCATCCCTATAGTGATCCACGATAACAAAACAACAGACGAAGTGAGGATCTGTGTCAATCTGAGGAAGTTGAATGATGCATGTTTACATGTTCCATTCCCAACACCATTTACAGATGAATTACTTGAAAGCGTCAAAGGACAAGAGATGTATTCATTCACCGATGGTTTCTATAGCTATCATCAATTCATAATCGTGAAGGAGGATTGCAACAAAATGAACTTTGTCACATAATGGGGATGTTACCGGTATACGGTAATGCCCTTTAGACTCAAGAATGCACCTAATATTTTTTCAAGAATAGTAGTCTCTTCTTTTAAATATTTTATTCATAAATGTCTTGAGGTCTACTTTGATGATTGGACTTTGTTTGGTCTAGTAACATACCATATTGAGAGTGTGCACATGATGCTAGGCTGCTGTCGCCAGTATCAAATTGCGCTCAACTCCAAGAAATGTATTTTTTTGCACCATTTGGTGTTTTGTTGGGTCATGTCATATGTCGCGACAGTATTTTGGTCTACCCAATAAAATTTGCGATTATTCTTGACTTACCACAACCTACATTAGTCACACAACTCAGATCTATGCTAGGACATATAGGCTACTACAGGAAGTTCATCCGAGGGTATGCAGAGATCACTGCACCTATGGAGAAACTGTTGAAGAACAATGCAAAGTTTCAGTGGACACAAGCTTGCCAAGAAATCTTGGAAAAATTGAAGAACAAGATGGTCACTGCACCAATATTTGTATTTCCATAATGGAAGAAAGAGTTCCATGTGCATGTCGATGCATTGTCAATCACCCTTGACATAGTTTTGACACAACCAGGAGAGGGTGTGCTTGACCACCATATTTATTTTGCTAGTGGAAAATGGTCAATGATAGAAAAGAACTACAAGATGACAGAAAGAGAAGGGCTTTCTATGTTCTATGCACTTCAGAAGTTCCGACACTACTTGTTGGGTGGATACTTTCAGATGTAGACTGATCATTCAGCGCTGAAATACCTAGTTAACAAGCCAGTGTTACGAGGAATATCTATAGATGGCTTCTCCTATTTCAAGAATTTAATTTTGAGGCCATCGTCAAACCTGGTCGACTAAATGTTGGTCCAGACCAACTGTCAAGGATAGAAAGTGGTGAAGAGCCAATGTAATGATCCAAAAATTTACAAAAATTTAAAAATTTTCATGTAACAAAAAATGTCAAGGTTGTCATTAACAATGAACCATTAAATGTTAGCAGATACTCAAATAGTTATAAATAACAAAGAGCATTATATCTCTTTAGCGCTATATAATTTATTAGTTTATCTTGAAGTTTATTGTAGTAGGGCTTTCACCCTTGCTACAGGAAGGAATAGCTCCCTTCCGTCTATAGGACGGAAGGGTAGGGTTCCTATGAGAATGGAAATATAGAAATAAAATGAAACAGAAAACGAAATGAAAAACCCCTGCACACAAGGTTAGGGCTAGACTCCACAACCCTGCATAAAAATGTTAGAGGATAAAGAACTAGTTGCAAGAAAAACCTACAACAACCTGCAATCAAAATATTAAGAAATAAACCTACAAACAAAGATATATTAGAAAAAACTACAATGTAACTAAAGCAAAAGACATTGAAAGACAAGTATACCTTCTCTGGTTGGAATGGGCCACCATGCCCTAGCTTGGAAGAGCACCTCTCAATGGATGGGGAGCTATGTCTCAATGGAGGAATGGAGGAGAGGGAGGGGGAATGAATTGAGATGAAAATAGTCTCAAGGCACTCACATGGGAAGCGTAACGATAGGGAGATGAGAAGAGGTTTGAGAGTGACCCCCACCTCTGTATTTATACTTTTTTCTCAAGATTTTTAGGGTTTTAAGCCCCTGGTTGGGGATTTAGCCCCTTTCACCCAATATTTAGCTCCTTTGGTGGTTTTAAGCTCCTTAGAGGGGTTTTATCCCCTTTCTGGATGTTTTATCCCCTATGGGAGCTAGTTTGGCTCTTTTTAGGGGTTTTTAAGCCCTTTTTCATATTTTTAGGCCTTCTTGAGGGTGTGGGGGTGAAATGAGGGTCATGCATGGATGTCCTTGGGTGGTGTAGGTTATGTAGAGATTAGTGAGGAATTTTTTGGGTAAACAAATTTCCCCCTATTGTGTGAGGGAAGGAGTTCATCGTATGGCTGAAGGACATCATAGGATTTTCTTGGGGAGAGGTGGTGCTTCTTGGGCTGGGGCATGGTGGCTTTTGGTTTTTGTATTAATATGGTTCCCATCAATGGGTGAGATAAAAATAATGTGTGACACATATATGGACAAGGCGGGCATCCTCATGCTCATAATGATGTCAAAATAATAATGTGATCTAAGCTCTATAATACAAGATTTGATCGTGTACAACTGTTGTTACAATAGTGGTTGCCTCAATGAGAGGTTGAATACAATACTAATGTGAAGAAATGCTACATTAGACCCATGGAATTCTCATGGAACGCTATATCTTCATGACTTATGGTTTTCTCGATCCATAATGGTACATAGTTTACTGAAGGAGAGTCAGAGTTTCTGTGGTATAAGTATGTTGCATCAATCATAAATCTATATAGAAGCACTGTTGGGGCTTCTGAACACTGTCTCCAATGCAACCCAAAAATCACATGGGACATGAACCTATTGAGGTACCTCAAATAGACTCATCAATGTGTTAGAGTCAGGTGACATCCGGGGTCTTCAACCAAATACTGCACGGACCAATACCCTGTACGAATCTCAACGGTGCGATGATGTTGCTGGACTCTAGCACATGAGAAACAACCATCCTGAGAGGCACTAAGGACTCCTCTAAGTGGTCCAAGGAACTCATCAATGTGCTTAATGGAACCAAGATACAAGGACCTCTGGAATACATGTGTTGTCGTTTACAGAGGGAGACATGCCCCTGGTCAAGGAAATGGTGTTTCCTTGACCAAAAGCGCGAGGGAGATAACAGAAAAATGTGAGACAATCTAAGGACTGACCCACTGAATGGGGGGGGGAGGGGAGGAGTTGAATAGGGGAAGAGGGAGTGTAGTGGACTCAAACTTCCTTTGTTCAGAGTATGATGGTAGGGTGAACCAGGAAGCAAATGAAACTGACTCATGGGAAAGGGATCATAGCTGTAATACCGATAATGTACCTACAGATAGGAAATACTTGGGGGAGGTAGACACTTTTGATATCGATGGGTTCCAAGGAAGACACATTACAGAGTACTCTTAACAAAGGAGACCCAAAGTGGGAATGCTACCAAACTGTTATCCGTGGGGTCATGTCTAAAGACACTATTGTGGTACGATCTCGTGGATTTATTGGTGAGCCCGAGAAAGTAAATGCTTGATGGTGCTTTCAATTTTAGAGAGTTTGAAAGCATGAAGAAGACTCCAGTGGGGGATCTTTTTCGTTGGTAGTCTCCTATGACCGAAAAAGGATAAAAGTAAGTATACACAGGAGAGCTCACTCATCCTTTTGGGGATGGGAGACTTCTTTACCGTTGGTAGTCTAGTCAGGCTCGAAAAGGTTAAGCCTATACTAAATGGACAGTCATTCAGATACTTTTATGAGTGTTAAGTCAGTAATTTGTTTCTTCAATTTTTGTTTGATTTGCATTTTATTCCAAGTTACTCATTTGATTTAGTGTGGTTTTTTCCTTCCTTTCAAAGATTTTTAGTTTTCAAGTGAAATTTTGAGCTTTTGCTTTTAGACATTTTGTTTTATTTTTTGATCCCATAGATTATTGAAGGGTTTTAAAAAGGTCATCATGTTGCATGGTGGACTCACAACTCATATTATAAGTATAGTCATCATTCAAATACATGCCAAAAGCATAGTTCATCACTTAACCTGCATTCAAAAGGGCAAAAAGTTGTAAAACAACGCCAAAATAGTGTTAAAAGTTATTCTTGTAGCGCAAGAGCTTGAAAATAATGAAGGAGCGCTACAAGAATATCGCGACTGATAATTTTTTTGATTTTTTAGTAGAATTTTGGCGTAATTTCGAATGGTGAGTGACGAATCACATGCTTTCAAGAGTTTGCTACGTGCTGTCTCAGGAATCATCATGAGAATAGGTGGTTTCATGACGTGAAGGAATATCGTGGTCATCATCAGTTATAATGCAGCTCCTCGTGACAGATAGTCACATAAACCGACTCTGATGAGAAGACAGTTATTCCCTATCTTAATTTTGAAGCTGAAAACTCATAGTGCACCGATGATTTAGGCCAAAAGCCCAGAAATGCTGTTTCAAAGCTCGGTTGGGGTTTTTTGGAGGTTACCTGGAGATTAGGGCTTTTTTATTCTGCCACTTGTAATCAAATTGAGCACAAGAAGAAACTTGTTCACTTCAATCCAACAAATAAAAAGCACGAAGACTGGCTTAAATCGACTGCAGTTGAGCATTAAAGAGGTATTCCACGGACGCCCAGAAATGTCTGTTAATTTGGGGTTTCCCTGCTGAACGCTGTTTTATCAAAATTGATTAAGCCAGATGTCAATATATACTTTAAAAAATGTGTTTGTCCAAGAAATAAGAAGATTAGTAGTGCTGGTGAGGGAATATTGAAAAATATCATTTTTCATTTGAGCATGACCCTGTCAAAGTTTGAGTGTATAGTGATATGAAAAACTGTGCATTTTATAATGTCCAGACTTCATAAATAAGCATGTTACTTGAGCAAAATGTAGTGAAGGGGCCGAACATTTAAGGTAGCATGAAGACCTAGTTTTAGTGCATGCTAGAAAGCTGATTAATTTGGTGTTGAAGTCAAGTTGAAACAGGAAAATGAACAGAGCATGAGGTTGTTTTTCTTATCATTACAACACAGGGATCTTCATTATACAGTACAAAGAGGGTCTAATATTTAAATGAGCAGTGTGCATAATACCTAGTTTTCATCAACAGTTTTCAGTTACTGTGAGAAACTTGTAGCTGAGATCATATTTGCAGAGTCTTACTGTGCAGAAAATTGTTCATAAGGTGGTACCAGAAGGTTCGAGGTTTAATTTTGGTATTATTAAAAGGTTTATTATGTAGGATGGAGTACTTTGAAGGTCCTAGATCACTTATACCTGTGACTGCATTAGTAAACTAAAAGAATCATTCAAGGAAGATTGAGGAAGACAAGTTATTGAAGCCAGTGAGGTTTGAAGAAGAAACAGTATCTGTCAGGTCCTCAATCGAACCCTAGAAGCCATACAATTTCCAGCTATTGGAGACAAATGGGTAAGAGTGGCAAGGTGAATAGAGATGAACCTACTGATATAAATTGGATTGAGAAACTCCCTAAGTGTGTTGAACTTTTCCAATAGGCTAGCTAGCTGAACTTCTCCAAGAAAATAGATGGTTACAATTCTGAAGTTTCCTGTAGGTTTGCACAATGTTACAAAGATGATATGGTGGTGTTTGATACTTTGAAGTTCAGATTGACAGTAGCGCTAGTAGCAGAGGCTATACGAGTTAAGATTGAAGGGGAAATGTAGTTTAAGAAACTGCCCTTCACCTTTGAAGCTCAGAAGTATTTATTACCAAATGTTACTCCAGATTGGAACAAGGGCATTTTAATCCAGAACTTTAGAAGGGAATGGGTCGAACCTATCAGAATCCTGCAGAGTTATATAACATGTGAGGGAAGATATGCTTTTGTTTATAAATACCACTTCATATTTTTGCAGCATATGGTGGGGGTGTCCAAGATGAGTCTTTCCTTCTTCCTGTACAAAAGTCTGCAAAAGATGTCCAACAGAGTCAAAGGGCATATAGACCATTCTTCACAATCAATTTTTCACCATGGATTAATTAAGTTGATCATTAGCACTGTCCTGCAAGCTGAAGGAAAAACTTGGTATTTTTTCCTATTCTGGTAAGGTTTTCAAATGAAATAAGAAGATCAACAAATCAAGAAGTAGACAGATAAAGGGAAAATCCTTGTAAGGAAATTAGAACAAAAGAAAAAACTAAAGACAAAGAGGATGTGAATCCTAAAGGAGACTCAGAGCTTGTGAAGACTAAAAATAAAATGCCTTTAGCTGGTGTTAAAGGCAAGTATTCATTGTTTACAGAAGAAGAAGTGCAGCCTTTGAAACATTTGACACCCGTAGAATTTTCCAATGAAGTTAAAGCTGTTGTTCCAGAGGAGGTTGCTGTGCATGAAGAGGAGTTGCAGACCAAGCAGAGGAGTCCTATTACCATTCTGTCAGATGATGAAGGGTATTTATTAGAACAAGATCAACCTATTGCTAAAACTGAAGATAAGGCTAAAACATGCAGAGAATTCTCCACTTCAGAAATCAAAACAGTCAAACCTAATAGGAAGAAGAAAAAGCTTGAAGTGATAGCCCCATATTGCGGGCCTAAAACCAGGCCAATGAATAAGCTAAGGTTGAACATGAAGAAGCTGCTCAATCCTAGATTGAATACCCAAAAAGTGACTGTCCTGGATGATATTTCCTCAGATAAAGAACCAGAAATTGATGAAATGAGCATTAGAAGAAAGAAAACAGTAGCTGCAAAAAATTCACCTTCTCATCCTACAAAAGTAAAAGGATCATCAAATTCAGTAAAGGAGTTAAGCCAGCCTGAGCCTCAATTGTCTTCCATATTTCTTGAAATAAGAAATGAACTTTTAGAGCAACAGCAGGAAGAAAAAGCTGAAGTACCTCCTGTTGAAGATCAAGAATGGGAAGATGAAGATGAACTCATACTTAGGGAAGCAGGTATTCTGAAAGATCCTAAGATTCCTAATATTTCCACAGACCTGTTAAACAAAGATGCAGACATGTTTAAGAAGTTTGACATACCTTGGATTCCTAGTTATGAACAAGAGATTATGACAGAAAGGTCACTTGATTCAGATGAGGAAAACTTGCAGAAAACTATTAAGCAGTACAAACAGCAGATGAACTATATGAAAGAGATCAATGAGGGGCTGATGATGGCAAATAGAAGGATTAGAGAAGATCTACAGGATGTTAATGAACATTTCCAGGAGCTGACAGCAGTATCTAAAGAGGTTCTAAAGAGAAAAAGAACCACTGACTTGCAATGCACAAAGTTGAAAGAGACAGTCAAGGACTTGCAGCAGAAAAATGAGGAGCTCACCAAAAGGATAGCTGACTTGGAAGAGGAGCAGAGGTGAGCTAGGAAGAAAGTTCAGGTACTTGATGGTATAGCTTTGCTTACTGAGGCAGCAAAGGACTTATGAGTTAGTTGTTCAATCAGTTATTTGTTATCTTTTTGAGAAACATATTAGTTAGTGTTTACTATTTTTAGAAAATATCATGTTTTGTAATATTGTACATTTTACTTTATCTCATCGAGTTGATAAAAGGAAGTTAGGGTTAGATCCCTAACTGATTTTGTAAAGAACCATATTTAGAGAGGTTAGAAAGTCTTTGAGAGGGTTCGATTTTGGGAGAGATTCAGGAGGTCTCTAGACTTATTCATGAGTTAAGTATCAAAACTCTTGTATGCATTTGATGATAAAACTATGAGATATATGACACTTTTAAACCTTCAGTTTCTGTGTTGGCTTCATTGTTCAGCTTGTTTAGTTGCTTAAATGATATATTCATTACTGGTTTATGTTTATATGTTGGTGATGCTTGTCTTTTATGAGTGAACCTCAACATTATGTTCTGTTGGATCTTGTTTAATATATTATGCATCTTTATCTTCTTTTTCTTATGATTTAGTTATTATTTTTCTCATGAGTGTATTCCCTGCCGGTTCCCAAATTTTACAACCAAGAAAATACATCAGAAACCCTAAACCTATTTCATTTTATTAAGTTTTGTTTGAGTGTGTGTTGGCTTGTTTCTTTAGCCTTGGAAACAATTTCTGGCACAAACATCTTTGGCGCCGTTGCCAGGGACGAAGTTGAAGACATATTTTCCCTGGGATACTTATTAGTTTTACTGGTTTTAAGAGGTGGACTTAAACCAGCATTTAATAAGGCTATTTTTCACCAAAGTTGTCACAGTGGCTTCTAGAGGAGTGGGAACTAGAAATAGACCTATTTCACCCTTGCAGTTGGGTGTGACAGACCCTGAACAGATATTGAGGACAGCAAGAAAAGTTAGAAGATCATAGTCATTACCCTCTTTATCTGACCCTGAGCAGTTAAATGAATCATTAGCTTCATCTGTGGCAAAGAAAGAAGAAGAAACTTCACCTTGGGTAAAACCAACCATTCCTGATAGCAGTTTCCAAATCTTTACCAATCCTCAATCTTTTATAAAAGCCAATGCTGCCTCCCCTGGTAAAATACCTCTTTTTTCAGTTGAAATTAGGTAAAATATCTTTCCAATCAATTTACAGTCAAGATTCTTCATCTTCAAAACCAGTTAGTCCAAAAATGGCAGCTCAAAACCCTCCCATAGACATGATGGACCGGATGGCTGCAGCCAGATATGCACCATTGGTCTTACCTCAGCCTTTAAATGCACTGCCTGGAGGAGACTATCAGAAGTATTTGCCTAGGTTCAATGGAGAAGGAGAAACAACAGCTGAAGAACATTGGGAAGCTTTCCTATGTTATGCTGATAATAAAGATATTGAGGCTAAGGATGTTTGGATGAGGATGTTTGTCCAGAGCCTTGATGGAGATGTGAGGAATTGGTTTAGAGAGTTTCCTGCCAACTCTATTACTATTATTGAAGAACTCCGTGATCTCTTTATGAGACAATGGGGTGATACAAAAGATCGCACCTATTACATAACAGAATTTGGAGCTCTTAGGAGGAAGAAGGATAAAACAATTGCAAATTTTTCGAAGAGGTTCAACAAAATGTACAGTAGGATTCCTACTGAGATAAAGCCTACAGAAACATCAGCTAAATTGACATATGCAAATGCTTTTGATCACGAATTCTCTTTGTTACTGAGAGAGAGGAGGCCTATCACTTTGTTGAATATGTAGGATGTTGCATTGGAGGTAGAATCCAACATACTGGCTTCAAATAGACTTAAGAAGGAAACACCTCAGCAACTGTATGAAAGAAAAGGAAAAAAGGAAGCAGCCCCAGGTGCTTCATCTTCACTTTCTGCTGAAGGGAAGATAGATGAAATGGCTAAGTTGGTAAAAATTCTGACTGCAAAGTTGAACAAATTAGAGCTTGAGAAAAATTCAAGCAAGCCTACTCCTGAAGGTGAACGAAATCCAAACAATCAGAATCAGTTCAGAAGGAAATTTGCTCCTCATTTTATGCCCAGGGAACGAAGGAACAATGATATCCAGTGAGAAAGAAGGGAAAATGAGGACCAAAGAGTGCCACCACCTCTTCAGAACAATGTAGTTGATGAGGAGGAAGTTGATGAAGAGTTTCTCTTTGAAGAGACTGATCAAGATATGAATCATTTTGGAGATGGATTGTCTGGAGGTTTTGTTACTGAGGAAGATTTCCTGAATTCAGGATATTATGATGCTGATATATTTGAAACTGAAGATGATCTAGGCTTGGCAAATACTGCTGTAACTGCTGCTGTTCATCAAAATGAACCTAAGAAGACTATAAATATCAAATCAGTTCCAAAACAGGTGGTCCAAGCCCAGAAGAAGAGAGCAACTGTTCCTGCTGCAACTGCTCTTGCTAAACAGACAGCTGATCCTGCGACAGAGAAGAAGAAAGCTGTAGAAAAATCAAAGAAAACAATAGAAGTTGAAGAGGTAAATAAATCTGTCTAGAATTTCAGTTTGGAGAATGAATTAGGAAAGTTAAAGATTCTTGTACCTTTAATTGAACTGATAAGAAATCCTTCATATAAGGAATCAGTCCTTAAAATGCTTAATCCAACCAGCAATCAGCCTATCTCTGACACAGTTAATTTGCAAGAGGAGAGTCCTAAGATTTTCATTGGATCAGCCTTGGCTGAGAAGACTAAAAATGAAGCAGGAGCTTCACCTCCTTTCTATATCACTTTGACATTCCATGAACAAATGATACACAATTGTTTACTAGATTCAAGAGCATCCCACAACTTGATGCCAAAGGCTGTTATGGAAGCTATGGGCCTGAGTATTACCAAACCATATCATGATTTGTATTCCTTTGATTCCCGAGCAGTGAATTGTTTAGGAGTAATAAAAGATATGGTTGTCAGTCTGGCTCAGTTGCCCATGAAAAGTGTGATAATGGATGTTGTGGTAGCTGACATCACACCAAAGTTTGGCTTACTTCTTTCTAGGTCGTGGGCAAAGAAGGTTGGAGGAACCTTACAAATGGACCTGTCATATGCCACCATACCTGTGTTTGGTGGAGAAAATAGAAGGTTGTACAGAGAGCTGCAATTTGCTTACATAGTGACAGATGATAAAAACCCCACAAATCACCCATTGTACTCTGTTGATAAAGACCTTGGTACATGCATGTTACATTTCAGTGATGAGGATAATTCTGCTGGTCTGTTACAAGTGGAAAAAGAGCAGCCATTAAAACACAGCAGAGAAGAAGAAGATCAGCTATGGGAATTGTACTTTGATGGATCTTCTTGTAAAGAAGGTGCTGGTGCTGGAGTTATTCTTATATCTCCTGGAGGTGAAACATTAAAGCTAATGTACAAACTTGAGTTTATTACTACAAATAACACTGCTGAATATGAAGCTTTACTGTCGGGATTAAAAGCTGCCAAAGATTTGGGCTTTCAACAAATTTTTGCATATGGTGACTCCGAATTGGTTGTTCAGCAGGTGAAGAGCAACTATCAAGTGAAGCAGGGTTTGCTGAAAGTCTATCGGAATGAGGTATGGGATATGATTGAAAATTATTTTATAGCATTTAACATCACTCATATTCCAAGGAATCACAATGAGACTACAGATTCTTTGGCCTTGGCTGCCACACACTTCAGAATCCCTAAGACCACTCAGTTAAGGTATCCCATAGAGGTGAGGTACATATCCTGTGTACCTAATAATGTGAAGCAATGGAAAGTGTTTCAGGATGACATTGAGATCAAAAGGTTCCTAGAGCTTACAGATGAGTTTTCAAATTCCTTGATTGATGAGGATGAGGATGAAGAAGATGGACATGTAGATGAGTTTGCTGAAGATGAGATTGCTGGACATAAAATTATTGAGCTAAAGAGCAGATTCATTCCCAAAGGTTTGGTACCTCTGGAAAGAATATTTACAAAAGAGGACACACCCTCAAAGCCTGTTGTTCAGTCTTCAGAAGAGAATGTGATAGATTGCAATATTGGTTCAGCTGAACATCCTAGAATGGTCAAAATTTCTAAATCATTGACAGCTGAACAAAGAAATAGGTATATCAAGCTGTTAAAAGAGCATGTAGATGTTTTTCATGGTCTTATGAGGAACTAAGAACTTATGATATAGGAATCATACATCATAAGGTGCCTTTAAAACCAAATGTCAAACCTTTTCATCAGAAACTACGGAGGATCAATCCAGCTTTGTTCCCTGTAATTGAAAAAGAAGTGAAAAAACTATTGGATGCAAAGATAATAGTGCCTCTCAGGTATTCTTCCTGGGTTGCTAATCTGATTCCTGTCAGAAAAAAGAATGGGGAGATTAGATTATGTGTTGACTTCAGAAATCTGAATAGATCATCACTAAAAGATAACTATCCTCTTCCTAAGATTGAACAAGTATTGCAGCAGGTGGTTGGGGCACAGAGGATTTCTATGGTGGATGGTTTCTCAGGGTACAATCAGATTGCAATGCACCCTGATGATAAGGAGAAGACAGCCTTTACAACTCCCTGGGGGACATTTATGTATGACAAGATTCCCTTTGGCTTGATGAATGCTAGAGGTACCTTTCAGAGAGCAATGGACATTGCTTTTGTGGGAGAAAAAGATAAGTTTGTGGTTATCTATCTGGATGATATTACTATTTTCTCGCAGTAAGATGATGAGCATTTGAAGCATTTGAGGCATACCTTCTTGAAATGCAGAAAATTTGGTCTTTCTCTAAATCCAAAGAAGTCACATTTTGCTGTGCAATAGGGTAAACTACTTGGTTAGCTGGTGTCTACTGATGGCATCAAAATAGATCCTGAAAGAGTCAAAGCTATACTAAAGATTAGTTTACCTCGGAGTAAAAAATATGTTCAATCATTCATTGGCAAAATCAATTTTCTGCAGTGGTTTATACCCAACTTTGCTGAAACCATTAAACAGATCACAACCATGCTGAAGAAGGATCAAGAAGTCAGGTGGACTTCTAAGGCAAAGGCTGCATTTGAGAAAATTAAAGTAGCTCTTACTGAAGCACCGATACTGGTAAGTCCTGATTTTACCAAAGAATTCCTTACTTTCTCATTTGCATCAAAAGACACAATTGCAGCTGTCTTACTTCAGAAGAATAAAGAAGGATTGGAACAACCTATTTCCTTCTTCAGTAAAAATCTCAGAGATTCTGAGCTGAAGTACAGTATATTGGAAAAGCAGGCTTATGCTCTGGTAAAGGCTTTGAAATTTTTCAGAATTTATGTCCTGCATTCAAAAGTTATTTCATTTCTTCCAAATTCTGTTGTAAAAGATGTCTTAACACAGCCTGATAGTGAAGGGAAAAGAGGCAGGTGGATTGCAAAGATTATGGAGTATGATGTTGAGATCAGACCTACCAAGCTTGTCAAGGGACAAGGTTTAGCCAAGCTGCTGGCTGAATCAAACTGTCAGGCACTGGGATTGCATGTCATGGCTAAAGAATCAGTTCCTGAAGAAGATCAAGCAATACTGGAAAAAGAGAAAATCATGGACTACTATTCATCATCAGAATGGTATGCAGACATTGTTCATTTTCTGTTATTTTTGCAATGTCCTGAGCATATGGATAGGAAGGCTGCTAGATCTTTAAAACTTAAAGCTACTAAGTACTGTTTAATGGAAGAGCAATTATTCTGGAAGGACCCAGGAGGTATTCTGCTCAGATGTTTGGACAAATCAGAGATTGAAGCAGTGATTTCTAAATCTCATGAGGGTGCTTGTGGAGGGCACAAGTATTGGAAAACTACAGCTTACAGAATTCTTAGAGCTGGATACTATTTGCCTCCCTTGTTTGTAGATGTTTATTAGCAGGTAAGGGCCTGTGTTCCTTGTCAGAAGTTTGTTGGAAAATAGAAATTGTTGTCTTTGCCTCTGAAACCCATTGCAGTCAATGCTCCTTTCTAGCAATGGGGTCTGGATTTTATTGGAGAAATAAATCCAGCTTCCTCAGGGCAGCATCATTGGATCTTGAATGCAGCAGACTTCTTCACAAAATGGGTGGAATCCATTCCTACTAGGAATTCTACAGACAAGGTAATCATGGATTTCATTGAGGATAATATCCTGAGTAGGTTTGGCTGTCCTCAGAAGTTAGTGGCAGATAATGCTAAGGCCTTCAAGTCTAAGGAAATGGTATCATTTTGTGAAAAGAATGGTATTATGCTGAAGCACTCAACTCCCTATTACCCCCAGGGTAATGGCTTGGCTGAATCCTCTAATAAGAACATCATTCAGAGTATCAAGAAGCTGCTCAAGCATAACAAAAGATCATGGGATTCAATGCTGAAGTATGCATTATGGGCAGATAGGATCATAGTGAAACAAGCAATTGGAACTTCTCCATTTCAGTTAGTTTATGGTACAAAAGTAGTTTTCCCTGTCTAATTGGGAATCCCAGTGATGAAATTTCTCCAGGATTCCCAGGAGGAACCAGATGATATATAGAGAAGGATTTTTGAAATGATAGAATTACAACAGAACAGGGAAAAGGTAGATGAAAAAGCATAGTTGTATAGATCCAAGATCAAAAGCATATTTGACAGAAACATCAAAGAAAATACTTTCTCAGTTGGTGACATGGTTCTAAGGTGGGATGCAAGGAAAGAGCAAAAGGATAAGCATGATAAATTTGACAATATTTGGTTTGGCCCTTTCCTAGTATCCAAGGTTTTAGAGAATAATAGTTTAATCCTGCAGTCTTTGGAAGGTGAGGAGTTGTCCAGTCCTGTTAATGGATGATTCCTCAAGCACTTTTACAGTCTATAAGGGGATTTTCACTTTTCATTGTACATACCGATGAGTGAAGCATAATAAATACTCCATAGCCCAATGGAAGTTTTGCAGACAGATAGATAAGGTAGCAGAAAGAAGGCACTGGTCTACAGGTTCTTGAAGCCTCACAGGGAGGACTTCATCCCGCAGCTGGAGCCAGATGTTAAGTCAGTAATTTGTTTCTTCAATTTTTGTTTGATTTGCATTTTATTCCAAGTTACTCATTTGCTTTAGTTTGGTTTTTTCCTTCCTTTAAAAGATTTTTAGTTTTCAAGTGAAATTTTGAGCTTTTGCTTTTAGACTTTTTGTTTTATTTTTTGATCCCATAGATTATTGAAGGGTTTTAAAAAGGTCATCATGTTGCATGGTGGACTCACAAATCATATTATAAGTATAGTCATCATTCAAATACATGCCAAAAGCATAGTTCATCACTTAACCTGCATTCAAAAGGGCAAAAAGTTGTAAAACAATGCCAAAATAGTGTTAAAAGTTATTCTTGTAGCGCAAGAGCTTGAAAATAATGAAGGAGCGCTACAAGAATATCGCGACTGATAATTTTTCTGATTTTTTAGTCGAATTTTGGCGTAATTTCGAATCATGAGTGACTAATCACATGCTTTCAAGAGTTTTCTACGTGCTGTCTCAAGAATCATCATGAGAATAGGTGGTTTCATGACATGAAGGAAGATCGTGGTCATCATCAGTTATAATGCAGCTCCTCGTGACAGATAGTCACATAAACCGACTCTGATGAGAAGACAGTTATTCCCTATCTTAATTTCGAAGCTGAAAACTCATAGTGCACTGATGATTTAGGCCAAAAGCCCGGAAATGTTGTTTCAAAGCTCGGTTGGGGTTT
Organism: Pseudotsuga menziesii; assembly: GCA_001517045.1. Lineage (NCBI taxonomy): Eukaryota > Viridiplantae > Streptophyta > Pinopsida > Pinales > Pinaceae > Pseudotsuga > Pseudotsuga menziesii. Next base: position 108,096 of record LPNX011134462.1, read on the forward strand.
TTTGGAGGTTACCTAGAGATTAGGGATTTTTTATTCCACCACCTGTAATCAAATTGAGCACATGAAGACACTTGTTCACTTCAATCTTGCAATTAAATAGCACAAAGACTAGCTTAAATCGACTGCAGTTGAGCATTAAAGAGGTATTCCGCGGACACCCAGAAATGTCTGGTAATTTGGGGTTTCCTTGCTGAACGTTGTTTTATCAAAATTGATTAAGCCAGATGTCAATATATGCTTTAAAAAATGTGTTTGTCAAAGAAATAAGAAGATTAGTAGTGCTGGTGAGGGAATATTGAAAAATATCATTTTTCATTTGAGCATGACCCTGTCAAAGTTTGAGAGTATAGTGATGTGAAAAACTGTGCATTTTATAATGTCCAGACTTCATAAATAAGCCTGTTACTTGAGCAAAATGTAGTGAAGGGGTCGAACATTTAAGGTAGCCTGAAGACCTAGTTTTAGTGCATGCTAGAAAGTTGCTTAATTTGGTGTTGAAGTCAAGTTGAAACAGGAAAATGAACAGAGCATGAGGTTGTTTTTCTTATCATTACAACACAGGGATCTTCATTATACAGTACAAAGAGGGTCTAATATTTGAATGAGCAGTGTGCATAATACCTAGTTTTCAGTTACTGTGAGAAACTTGTAGCTGAGATCATATTTGCAGAGTCTTACTGTGCAGAAAAATGTTCATAAGGTGCTACCAGAAGGGTTCGAGGTTTAATTTTGGTATTATTAAAAGGTTTATTATGTAGGTTGGAGTACTCTGAAGGTCCTAGATCACTTATACCTGTGACTGTATTAGTAAACTAAAAGAATCATTCAGGGAAGATTGAGGAAGACAAGTTATTGAAGCCTGTGAGGTTTGAAGAAGAAACAGTATCTGTCAGGTCATCAATCAAACCCTAGAAGCCATACAATTTCCAGCTATTGCGGACAAATGGGTAAGAGTGGCAAGGTGAATAGAGCTGAACCTACTGATATAACTTGGATTGAGAAACTCCCTGAGTGTGTTGAACTTTTCCAACAGGCTGGCTGGCTGAACTTATTCAAGAAAATAGATGGTTACAATTCTAAAGTTTCTAGTAGGTTTGCACAATGTTACAAAGATGATAAGGTGGTGTTTGATACTTTGAAGTTCAGATTGAAAGTAGAGCTAGTAGCAGAGGATATAGGAGTTAAGAATGAAGGGGAAATGTGGTTTAAGAAACTGCCCTTCACCTTTGAAGCTCAGAAGTATTTATTACCAAATGTAACTCCAGATAGGAACAAGGGAATTTTACTCCAGAACTTCAGAAGGGAATGGGTCGAACCTATCAGAATCCTACAGATTTATATAACATGTGAGAGCAGATATGCTTTTGTTTATAAATACCACTTCATATTTTTGCAGCATATGGTGGGGGTGTCCAAGATGAGTCTTCCCTTCTTCATGTACAAAAGCCTGCAAAAGATGTCCAACAGAGTCAAAGGGAATATAGACCATTCTTCACAATCAATTTTTCACCATGGATTAATTATGTTGATCATTAGCACTATCCTGTAAGCTGAAGGAAAAACTTGGGATTTTGTCCTATTCTGGTCAGGTTTTCAAATGAAACAAGAAGATCAAAAAATCAAGAAGCAGGCAGATAAAGGGAAAATCCTTGTAAGGAAATTAGAACAAAAGAAAAAAACTGAAGACAAAGAGGATGTGAAGCCTAAAGGAGACTTAGAGGTTGTGAAGACTAAAACTCAAATGCCTTCAGCTGGTGTTAAAGGAAAGTATTCATTGTTTACAGAAGAAGAAGTGCAGCCTTTGAAACATTTGACACCAGCAGAATTTTCCAATGAAGTTAAAGTTGTTGTTCCAGAGGAGGTTGCTGTACATGAAGAGGAGTTGCAGACCAAGTAGAGGAGTCCTATTACCATTCTGTCAAATGATGAAGGTTATTTATTAGAAGAAGATCAGCCTATTGCTAAAACTGAAGATAAGGCTGAAACATGCAGAGAATTATCCACTTCAGAAATCAAAACAGTCAAACCTAATAGGAAGAAGAAAAAGATTGAAGTGATAGCCCCATATTGCAGGCCTAAAACCAAGCCAACGAATAAGCTAAGGTTGAACATGAAGAAGCTGCTCAGTCCTAGATTGAATACCCTAAAAGTGACTGTCTTGGATGATATTTCCTTAGATAAAGAACCAGAAATTGATGAAATGAGCATTAGAATAAAGAAAACAGCAGCTGCAAAAAATTCACCTTCTCATCCTACAAAAGTAAAAGGATCATCACAGTCAGTAAAGGAGTTAAGCCATCCCGAGCCTCAATTGTCTGCCATATTTCTTGAAATAAGAAATGAACTTTTAGAGCAACAGCAGGAAGAAAAAGCTGAAGTACCTCCTGTTGAAGATCAAGAATGGGAAGATGAAGATGAACTCATACTTAGGGAAGCAGGTATTCTGAAAGATCCTAAGATTCCTAATATTTACACAGACCTTTTAAACAAAGATGCAGACATGTTTAAGAAGTTTGACATACCTTGGATTCCTATTTATGAACAAGAGATTATGACAGAAAGGTCATTTGATTCAGATAAGGAAAACTTGCAGAAAACTATTAAGCAGTACAAACAACAGATGAACTATATGCAAGAGATCAATGAGGGGCTGATGATGGCAAATAGAAGGCTTAGAGAAGATCTAAAGGATGTTAATGAACATTTCCAGGAGCTGACAGCAGTATATAAAGAGGTTCTAAAGAGAAAAAGAACCACTGAATTGCAATGCACAGAGTTGAAAGAGACAGTCAAGGACTTGCAGCAGAAAAATGAGGAGCTCACCAAAAGGATAGCTGACTTGGAAGAGGAGCAGAGGCGAGCTAGGAAGAAAGTTCAGGCACTTGATGGTATAGCTTTTCTTGCTGAGGTAGCAAAGGACTTATGAGTCAGTTGTTCAATCAGTTATTTGTTATATTTTTGAGAAACATATTAGTTAGTGTTTACTATTTTTAGAAAATATCATGTTTTGTAATATTCTACATTTTAATTTATCTCATCGAGTTGATGAAAGGCAGTTAGGGTTAGATCCCTAACTGATTTTGTACAGAACAGTATTTAGAGAGGTTAGAAAGTCATTGAGAGGGTTCGATTTTGGGAGAGCTTCAAGAGGTCTCTAGAATTATTCATGAGTTAAGTATCAAAACTCTTGTATGCATTTGATGATAAAACTATGAGATATATGACACTTTTAAACCTTCAGTTTCTGTGTTGGCTTCATTGTTCAGCTTGTTTAGTTGCTTAAATGATATATTCATTACTGGTTTATGTTTATATGCTGGTGATGCTTGTCTTTTATGAGTGAACCTCAACATTATGTTCTGTTGGATCTTGTTTAATATATTATGCATCTTTATCTTCTTTTGCTTATGATTTAGTTATTATTTTGCTCATGAGTGTATTCCCTGTTGGTTCCCAAAGTTTACAACCAAGAAAATACATCAGAAACCCTAAACCTATTTCATTTTATTAAGTTTTGTTTGAGTGTGTGTTGGCTTGTTTCTTTAGCCTTGGAAACAATTTCTGGCACAAACAATGAGCATGAACGAAACCAAGTTTGTTTAATGATCTTTTCTTGATGAGAAGGCTGGAAAAGAGATTATAGACAACCCATGGTGAGATTTTTCATAAAGTTCAGCCCCTCTGCCCGAGAAAGCATAAAAGGATGCAGAGGGGAACGGTCTTGGTTTGAATATGCCAAGGTGGTCCTTTTCATATGGTAGTCTACATAGTCCGCAAAAGGAGATAAACGAGACAATGTAGACGCCCTTTCCTGTACATTAACGAGCGGGAAAGGAAGCAACTGCGCTCAGCAATCTTTTCATTCTTTTAGGAGTCAAAAAAGAGCTTAAAAGACACTTTGGTACGGTCAATTGATCGCGGTGGCATAGGTGGTTCCCCATGTCAAGATAGTGGATAGTGGTTGAAAGTTCATCCATGCAGTATGGATGGAGCAGATGGATCTTAAACATACCAATACATGCACGGGATGGATCGCGGAAGAGGCACGTGAATCGATGTGACAAAGGCATGCAAACTGAGGTGGCTCTCAGACAGAGGTCAGGAGAGCTGTGTGTGAGTTGTGGTGGGTGGAATTGACTACATGTGATGTGAGTGCAAGTACAGAGGAAGTTATGTGCCAAGTGCATGCAAAGGAAATGATCTGTCCTTTGGATGATGGTCCGGGGATCCGCATAAGGTGTGGTGGACAAATTAGACAACTATATGCTAAAAATAAAAAATGATGTGCCTTTTGGGTGGTGGTCCAGGAACCCACATGAGTGGCGATAGGCAAGTGTGATGCAAGTATAGTTCCAAAGACACTTGTATTACCATGAGGTGGTTTGTAAATCGAGGTAACTTCGGGGAAGTGGTCCCAAAAATTACCTATTAAACATGAGAAAATGATCTCATAAGGAGATAGAGGGCGGAATTCTGAAACAAGTGGTTTGAACGGTGTCTCAAACGAACTTCGCATGGTCCTGTTATGTCAAAAGGGAGAAAATAGGTCAAATGGGGCCAATATATGGGTGGGGACCACTTTGTGAAGTGTCATTGTCACTGTTCACTGCAGAGTTGGAGAGGTGGGCCCTAGATTTTATTTTGCTGATTTCTCCTATTTTGACCGATGGTTTCGAGTTCCGCGACTTGCAGGTAAGAGAACTTGCAAAATCTATCATTTTCTATCGTTTACGTTTTGAATATGGTCACCTGGGGGTCCTCTATGAGCCTATTAGGGTCTCAATGATCCAAGTCACACCTTTTGAGGTAAAAATAGTGACTAGGCCACACCTGTGAGGCATTTTTGAGTGACCCGGTCGCTCTTTTTGGCCAAGTAGGTGTGACCTGGTCCCTGGATGGCCTTTTTTGCTGAAAGCAGTGGCTGATAGCTATGTTTTACTTGTGCAGGATGGCTGAGATTAAGTGGCATGAGAAATACTGTAAAGACCTCTGGGAGGTGGCATTTTAGGACGAGAATGTGCATGCTACACTGGCCTATTGTGGTTTACTGAAGTTCATGCAGATACCCCTCATGAAGAGCTTGCGTCTGTTGTTGCAAACGTTGGTGAGATTTTGGGATATTGCCAAGGAGGCCTTCCTCTTCCAAGGCCAATGTATTGAGATTACAGTGCTAGATGTATACTTCTTGATTGGGATCCCTATGTTGGGAGTTGTTGGTGACTTAGTGCTGGTGTTGTCTCAGGGGGATACATTGGAGGAGTTATGTGATAGGCACTGTTACGCTACTGTGTATGTGTGTGGCTCACACATATTGATGTGTGACATTGAGGACCTATCGACATGGGCAGTGGTGACACTATTGCTGCACATCTTGGGTTCGACAGGGAGCCAAAAGGTATATAGAGGGCAGCTGCAGTTGGTAGAGCGTGCTATGAGGGGCACTTACTATGGGTGGGACCAAATGTATCTTCTGGCTATTCGGCGTCAGCTGAACAATACGAGGGCATCTGGGGAAAGATTTTACTTTGGCTCCTTTTTATGTGCTTTCCTTTTTGAGAAAGTACCTACTCTACATCTGTATCGGGCAGTGCGAGATAGTGGTCCGCTGGAGCCGCAGATGCGCAGGTGGTGCCAAATGATGGTATGAGAGGGCAGTGGTAGAGTGGGCCATTTAATTACAGAGGAGCTCCTATAGTAGTGGTGGAATCTTCCAGTGGTTATTGAGGAGTACCCATATGCAGGTATGAACTATCATGGGGACCCCGAGATGCCCTGACCTCTAGGCCAGGCATGGGGACCAACTGGTATGTATGTGTGATGTTTTTGTGTTCATCTATATACATAGTGTAGTTTATCTAGTTTATAGTTGTATGTATAGACTGATGGTGCCTTTTTTTGTGTATGCAGATGTTCGTCCCCACCCACCGCCTAGGTATCAGAGGCGGGTGGTTGCTATTGCAAAGGTGGCAGTTCTTGCGGGGAACCCTCGCAGGTGACGGAAGGAGGTGGATGATTTTTTTGCCGTACTTGGAGTGGCTTACTGATGGGATCTCTGATGACAATTGGAAGCATTTGAACAATGAACTAATTGCTACCATTCATGGTTTTCCTCTAGATTGGACCTCTGTGATGAGGAGGATGGCCATGTCTTGCGATTACCTTCATCGGGCGGCGAGAGGAGATCTTCCTGCAGAGGATGAGTCTTCTGAGGAAGATGATGATATTGAGCTAGATGATGAGTCTGGGTTAGATTAGTAGCCAATGGGCCTACCCCTAGTGTGTTGGTGCACCTAGGATTTTTTGCTTCGCTATGTATATTTAGTTGAGAAAGCATATGTTGCTTCTCATTTTGTACTGGACATATTTTGGACATGCGATTTATATACCTATATATTTTTTACACATGTGAATGTGCTTTTTATGGTTTTATATGTGATTATTTTTATGATGATGTGAAATTCAATGCCTAGATGATGTATCTTTACACTTTTGTGCGTGTTTTACATATGATTATGCATGATGTTGTGTTTGTATGTTTCCTATATGCGATTATGAATGTGCCAATTTAGAATATCATTAGCCATTTGATCTTATATACTATTGATGTTTCTGGGAACATGTGTGAATGTAATGGATTCAAATGTTCTAACCATCTGTTTAGTGCATGGGAATTTTCTTAAAGAGGCAGGGATCACGTACCCGGTAGTAGTTGTTCAACTAGGAGACAAGCAACTGTGAGTCTAAGAAGACATCGAGATGGAAAACACCTAACTCGAGAGCGACGACCAAGAGGCCATTGACACCATCATATTCATCCTAGTTGTTGGTCCCACTACCCATGCATATTCTGTTGATATGGATTAACTTGTGCGAGGGGGAGTAGATGACCCATGCAGCTGAGGCGATGTTTGGAGACCATATGCTCACTCCATCAGCAAATCAAATGTACCGGTCCAAGGTAGGATCTGTAATAACTCAAAAATTCATAAAAATTTAAAAATTTTCAAGTGACATAAAATGTCTAATGTACCACTAACGGTTAGCAGATAACAAAACAATTTATTAGATAAACAAAAAGTTGCTTCTTTATAAGATTTTGTATTAACTAAAGGATTCTCCTTGATAGTTGAGTTCATGTTATTTTTTACTTAGCAGTTATAATTATTCCAGAAGTAGAAAAAGAACTTGTATTTTATTGCTTCTAGATATATTGATGATTTCTTTTGTCAAGTAGGGAAATATTCTTATGTGTGATCGGGGCTTACTTAGCTTTAAGCTAACACACTAGGACTGATGGTTCCCTACAGGTTTAGCATGTAAGAATACGATCGAGTAAAATAATATTTATATTCAAGTCAAGAAGATACTTCTCTAGCATGTATATGATGCTAGACTTAGAGTGTTTTAAGTACATCTTGTATCCATAAGAGGTAATGTTAATATGTTTTTCTTTTTTTCTCAAAACTCTGTAATGACATTATATCTAACCATTTATGCATAGGTTAAACTGCACGATCACATACTGTTAAAAGATATCCAAAACCAAAGATGATTTTGATTCAACTTCTAATAAAAGCTTGTATTCCTGTTTATAGTAATTGTAATTTAGAGTTTTAGATGTAAAGAATTTCAGTTCCTATCTTGATACTTAAATACACTCCATACTGTTTGGTGTACACAACAATTATCTTCTTTTCAGGGTGTTATACACAACATTCTTTCAATACTAACAAGATTTATTTTACTTTAACTATTGACTCCTTACTAACTTGCTAAAATCGTGATTGAGACTCCGAACATAGTCTAAGGACTGTAGTTACTAGCATTCCCAAAACTCAATTTAATAAAAGAACCAAACCATGAATTCTTTTAGTTGAAGAAATATTCCTTATTACTTTATAGTCCTTTACTTTGAGTTCTTAATACTTGTATATTATACACTCAATCCTAATGTATCCTTTAGTTATAAACTAAACCCTTTTTACAAGTTGTTTAAAAACACTCAAGATAAGTTTGTTGATTTTCATACTTTAAGATATCTTATAGATACTTGATCTCATCTACCCTTTTGTCCCCCAATTCTAGGTGTCATTGGATCTCATTCTTATGGTAGATTAACATTAAGTGAATCTTTCACCCACGTTTCAATTTATATAGTTGTGTAAAAGAACTACCCTACTTGTCCCATAACCAAACCCTAAAAGGAAAGAAATCCATACCTAATCCTACAGTTGGCAAACGAGACATCCAAAACAATAATATTAAACGTGATTATCAATCATAGGATTTGCAATGTATAGTTGATTAAATATTGGTTTATAGTGATTTTTATGCATGCTCCAATTGGCATCACTAACTATAGAAACACCACCCATCATGAGGAAAATAATTTCATGGACACGTGGTGAGCTTTTGTCCACAACTCAAGTTGACTTAAAAGGAAATACCCTAACCCTTCTTTTCATAGAGTGAGGGTGCCTTCGTCCAATTTGGCTAAGCTACGAGCTCATGGACATTGAATCTTGTTTACACCTTTGTTGTTCTAGGTTTTCTTCTCATGACCATCGAAATCCTGTATACCCCTCCCTTGTTGCAGGTTGCCTTCTGAACAAACAAAACTGAGAGATGGTTTCTTGTGAGGAAATGAGGTGGTTCCAAAGCTTTGTTGATTGTTGTGTAAGCTTCTAGTGTAAAGAAGTCTGAGTCTTGTTGGCCACTGATTGTGAATAGAGATTTCAAGTTTAGAAGCATGGTTTATGTGCTTCTGCCTTAGGTTGGAGTGTTACTCATTTTTATTCAGCTTTGTGTCCTAGCATCTTCTCAGTTTCTGGCAAGGTGCCAATAAGCAATATCAGGTGGTCGGTTCCCTCAACTTCATTCAAAAAGAAATGCTTGGCATGTAATGAATTAACACAGGTTTTCATCTTACGTAAATTTTGAAATGTTTCAATTTAATAAAAAGTTTGTAACCAAAGGATTGTTACTCTTTGCAGGTCCTCCTCCCAGCTCTGTATGTTGGAACGAGCTTGCTCCTTCAATTTTCAACTATGCAAACTTTCGATAAGCCCCAGTTACACTGTAGTTTTTTCTCCCGTTTTGGTATTATGGTGGTTTTAAGATGAGGATACTTGCTGCTTAAATGAACTTGGCCTGGTTTTTTAATGGATAGGTTGTTCAATGTGTTGTTTTTGTTTTTGTAAAGAAAACCCTAACGGGTAAAATGTGCAAGTTCTGGAAGGCTATTGCAGCCATGACCTGGGTTTTACTTAGCAGAGCCTTTACAGCCTAGATTATGTAAATTTCTTTTACTTTCCTTTTTGGAACTCATCTCTAAGCCATGACAAGGATGTTTTACCTCTGCCTGGTTAAATAAAAAAAATTGAAAGGATTTCATCGATGAAGAAAAACACTGTTTACTCAGTCGAAACTTGTAATAGATAGAGGGTTTCTTACTTATTAAGAATGTAATAGTTACTGTTTTATTTTACTAGTTTGCAAAGTTTAGTTTGAGCAGGCTTCAGCCTTGAATGGTATTTATAAAATACCCTAGGCCATTACCCTTAATTTATTTCATTTCTCTCAAGTTGTTACAGTGTTATTAATATATATTCTTTTTTTACAATTAATATTTTATATATATATATATATATATATAAAGTGTTTTACAAAAATAGGCCAGGAGACCTCATCTGAAGCACGCTGGATTCGAGGCAGTACAAAATCATACAAAATTCTGAAGCTATATCAGCTTTCAGTAATACATCATGTAGGACTATCTAGTGGTGCTCATGATAGCACATGACAACCCATGCTACTCTACGTAGCAGTCGGATAAAGCAGCCTGGAACACCTGCAGTGTGCATTTGATACCTCATGGGGAGGTCATCGATCTATGCATCAGTTATATCTAGATTCAACCTCTCCAGGTTCTCCTCTAACTCTTCCATTGGGTCGTCACCTCATTGAACAAACCAATCTCCCGCTCATCTTTCTAGTGGGGAAGATCCCCCAGGTCATGCTACTCTAGCATCTGCATGAAGATATTTAGGTCTTGTTACTACACATAAAAAACAAAAAACATTAAAATACAAAAACACAAATTGCCATTTTAGGGTTTTGTTTCTTACCAATGTCTCCCCACTATGCACCAGGTGGAAGTTGTAAATCAGGACCACCCTTGAAGTCAATACCCACATATGCATAATCCTAAATCATGAGGATCTGGTCATTCAAACAATGGAAAAATGGAGCCCCAAAACTCACTTTTCCCCTGCCTGTTCTCATGTGGGCCATAATTTCGACCCACCTCAGCATATGAGGGTCTCTCACCCTCAACTATGTAAATACCACTTGGGGCCTCATGTGAGGGACCCGCTCAAAGAAGAAACGGGCTAAGATGGATCCATAGACGAATTGTTTCATCTCTCCATGCCGACACTTGGTCAACCAGCCCTTGAAGACCAGAAGTAATGCTTATTTCCAGTTAAATACAGTAGGTGCCATGGACTCTATAGAATATAGCATGTGTGCTTTGGAATCTTGATGTGGTCCTTGGCTCCCAACCATCCTCTGCATAGTGAAAAGAACTATACAGAGGGGATCATCCATCACTACCTTAATGGGAATTTTCTTCCCATAAATTCTGGTACCAGGTATGCAGTGATGGTTGATTAACTCCTGGGTGGTTATGTCCCCTCCATGAGAACCAGTTAGTGAAATAGGAGCACCCCATCTGGATAATACTATCAAAAATTAGATATCCTCTATCTCAATAGTCAGCACATGGGCTCCTACCTCAAAATATTGATGCTCCGGGTTCCACATATGAAGGAGATGCTCCAACAAGCACTCATGGGACACCATGGTAGGAGTGCGAAATAATTTTAGAAGGCCATAGCCCCTCAATGTAGCTATTCACCCTGCATTTCCCTCGACGAAGGAATCATGATTGTCATGTTGAAGTTCTTTCCATATAAACATTTTTTATCGGTTAGAACCTGCCAAAAACAATCAATGGGATAATTAAAAACATAATCAATCACCAAAATAATTGAAAAACTTCTATTTTTGCTTGCCCATTCAAGTTTCCATACTCATGGCCGACCCCGCCTGAATGTCATTTGCATAGAGCAGTGGCACTTCCTGAGTGCAGATAAACATGCACGGTTCTTATCGGGTACCGCCTATCCCATAAGGGGAAGGAGCGGTGCCTGTATTTTGGATTTAGGGCTTTCCTAAAACTTCCCAAATACCCCACAAAATAAAAAATGAATGCATTAAAAGGAAAGGATAGGGTGGAATCTCCCAGAATCACTGACTGAAGATCTGGCTCAATTATCTCCAAAATACTCTCACCAAGTGGTAAATAGTAAAATGATTTGGTTTTTACCATTCAAATGAATTTTATATATATTTTTAGGGTTTTTATGTGTTATGTTGATATTTCAAAAAATCATTATTATATAAACACCCATTTATATAGCTCATTAAATTCATTCTTTGAGAGATTAATGTCCGTTTTTTAGTCTTACAGGAGTAACAACGGAAATAATGAAGTCTATGGGAGTTTGTTTTTAACTTTTTCATACTTCCATAAAACTGAAAAATTCCCCGACCGTTTGTTTCAACACTTTGTTCATGCTCTTAGAACTCGGTATCAAAGTTCCAAGTCTTTTTCCGATTCTTTTTAGGCTCGTAAAAACTTCTCATCATGAAAAAGAAACATAATGGAGTCTCCTTTAATCTCTTTTCGGACTCCTTAACTATGAAAATATTATCGAGTACTTATCTTCTTCATACTCGTAAAAGTATTTAAAGAGTTGTCTCTCCGATGCTAAGTTATCTCTTTTTCAGTTCAGATGGACTATTTACGAAAAATGAACACTCTAGCCAATCATGATTGGAAGAGTTCTCTTGGGTATTATTTAATAATTTTTCGGACCCTAGAGACTAAATCAGACGAAAAAGGACCCTCTGGAGTTTTCTTTTGTCTTCGTTCATACTCTCTAAATATGAACGATACCGAGTTTGCTTTCATTGGACTCATTAAACTAAACACTGAGAGACCCGGTCAGGGAACGAACCCCTCCTTTTTTAGGTTCGTAAAATGTATGAGAATGGACTTGTCTTCAGATAAGCTAAAACGAGTGTTTTTTACCCTCTTTGGACTCATAAAAAATTAAAAGAGGAACTCATCAATCATGATGGGGGAATTAAGGGAAGGGAATCATTTTGAAAATCAAATGGAAATTGTTTGTCACCTTTGAACATGGCACTTGTCTGCATATCATTCAGTCAATTGGGTATTTGGTTGACTTACAAGTCATCCACTTTCATGAGTCATGTCACTCCTTTGAGCCTTTAAAAATAATGCATTGTCCACAGTCGTATTGTGTGTCCATTTGTTTTAGTCATGCTACCAAGTCTTTTGTCGTGCTGCCCGATGTTCAAAGGAAAAAATAAGTTTACCTCTGTAGTTAGAACAACATTTGTGTCAGTACTATGGTTACTTTATCTACAACATTCCAGAACTTTGTTCTAATTTTCATGTCGTCAATGTGGGATTCATCATGGCCCTCCTTCGATGAGACTATTCCTATCAACATCAGCTCATCATCTAGGAAATAGTCTTAGAAACAAGTTTAGCACCTTGAGATATGTATTCCTCAATGATAGATTCCCTCGCTTTTGACACAAGTTTACATCATTGACCTTTGATCGAAATATTCCACTGGGTGTTCAACATCAAAACATTTATTCACACTCAGTAGATTATACTAGGGTACCTTGGGAATCATTGACATCAATGGTGATCTCCCTCACACTTGTTATCAGTTCACATCATTGGCTAGTAATCAAGTGGTTTCTACTATGTTCAACTTTAGAACATTGTAATCACATGGATAGAATCGTACTTTGTGGAAGACGAGACGAAGACCCTGGGTATTTGTTAAGCACTCATAGCTTTCTCCCCAGGCTGCGATGGAGTATATCGTATGAAGTACTAGCATGGATCCACATTTGTATGGTCATGGCTATGATCAAATTTGCATCTGTATGACATAGATCTATGTTGTATATCTGGTAGATATGTCTAAGTTTGAGTCCTCTGTCACATGGATCTACGTTGTATTCTAGTAACCATGTTTGTTTATTTCTCTTGTGGATCTTCCTTGTATTAGTATGCAGTAATGATGAGGTTACATTTACTCATGAGTCAAAGTATTGATGTATTGCAGTTTCCTACTTTGTGTTACTCTATGATCAAGCTAGCTCTTACCTCGAAGTGATAACTTTCTCTATCAAATCTCTCGCTTATCATATCCCTCTAGGCTCATGCTTTGGGGGGCATTCTGTTATACCCAAATCCTGTCACCAACATGTGATAAGATCTCTAACACGTTTATTTTCTCTCAATATAAAACTTGAAGTAAAAATAGTGCTCCAGATGTTGATCCCACATATAAAATTCTGGCACCTCTCTCACCCTTAAGCTTATAAGCGATACCTTATACATCACTTCCTGAGTTATGTGGAAGAAAGGTGGTGCCACCACCTTTTACCTTTGTTTTGGCATAGTTATCACCTTGAACTACCCTGCCATAAGGGAGTATAGGTGGTGTCCTAGGTAAAAAGTGAAAAAAGGAGGTTTCATGAAGCTTCTAGAACAAACTATTCATTTTTAGCCTTATCCCTACTCACCTGGGTCAATTAAGCTTGATATCCATGCTTTGGGGATCTCATGGCCACCTCACCCACCTATTTCTCAACCATTACTATCCCTTTGAGCCCTATAAAACCAGGCTCATATTCCATGGTTGAAGGGGGAAGAAAAGAGTAAAGTTACGTTGTTGAATTAACATCTTGGCCTAATCCATTAGAGAGCATAGAGGAGCAAGTTGGAGATATCAGGGATGAGACGTTAGTCTTGTGAAGGAGTGCATCAACACTAAGAAAAAATGCTGTAAAATATTTCATTTCATCTATTAATTCAAAGTTGGTTCCTTTCCCATATATCTGTTGTGTTATAATCTCACATGTGTATTATCAGATTCCTTAGTCACTGATATAGATCTATGGATATTTTTCTGGTATCTTTGATGTTGTTGTGTGTTTGATGTGTTTATGCAGGCCTTCCATCAGAGATATTATTCCAGGCATCTATAGCTTCTAGGGAAAGTCTTTCGACCTAGTTGTGACTCATTTTTTCTGGATCTGAACCATTCAGACTAGAGGAAAAACTTTTGTCCGCAGAAGGTGCAATATGCCTGATAACAGATAGTGATGTTCAAAATATTCAAAGAGGCTCTAAGAATGAGTGCCAATAAAAAAGGAGGAGTTGAATAAGTATATGGGATCAAGTATGGTGAGTGGTATGACAAAAATAGGACTTGATCTAGCTAAGAAAGCATCGAGGAAGACATTAAGTTGCACACCATTAAGAAGAGAGGTGTGCACAAAGTGTAAAAGGTGTGGCATATGGATCTCAAAATCCATGATAGAAGACATAGAGAACACTTAGTGTGTGAGAGAATCACCAAAAATGGAAATGCCATCTCCATTAGTCACTTATTATTCATTATTAACATCCTAAGAAGATGAATCATGATCTTAAACTTCAAGAGATATAGAAAAATATGGCTCTTCAATACTTGCTTATTGATAGAAGAAGGAATCATTTGAATCAAAGAGGATATCAACAACATGAATTATATGAGAAACCTCTTCATCATGAACAATTTCATCATAGACTGTAGAGTCCACGACATCTTGAGAGAGAGAAATCATTGAGGACCTAGAGGTGCTCTCCAAATTACTAGAAGGGTCCACATTGTGCTTTCCCAAAACTCTATTTGAGCTCTAATACCATGTTGGAATTTTGAATCCTTGATGGAAACAAGAATTCTATAAACAAGCTAAGTACCTAGGAACATAATTAACCTCATAGAGAATTGTAGAGAATTAGCATAAGGAGAGAATAATAATAATCATGAACACACCTTGGGAATGATCAATGAATGATGATTGATTTATTAAATAGTTAATCTATCATTATAAAGGAAAATAGAGTTTCTAGGAGACAACTCATGATAGCTCAAAAATTAGGCTTACTAAATATGATAAACCCCCATAGGAAAATACAACAGTTTCCTAATTAGACCAAGAGCTCATGAATTAACTAAGGCATGAGTGAGTGATGATGTGTAAAGAAAATATTTGTAATCATGGAATATGGAGAGAAAATCACGGAGGATGGGTTGGTTGTTGATAATATACTCAATGTCATTGGTGTCAAAGGAGTTCAAAAATGACAAAGGAATTACCAGTGAACATGATGACAGGGGAAAGTGAGGTTCTGCAGCAGATGGTAGTTCGAGGAGTAGCAGTTGATCGATGCAATAGGAAAGAATGACCATTGATTAACAAATTAGAAGATCTCGCTCGTTGGTGGAAATATCCAACGTTTAGAAGAAAATCCAAATAGTATCTATGGTTGCAGAGTGATTTACAATTTTATAGTACAAATATGCATTGGATCATAGATCGAAGGTCTGGAGTGAACCTACAAGGAAATCAACGGTCGAGATAAAATGCGGAAACAAAGTTGCAAGAGAAAATTATGAAGCTCCAAAACATGAAAGTGTGGTTAATCATTCCGTAGTATGCAATCTAAAGATTGACAGTCAAGAAATAATCCGCAAGAAATTGATGGCTCAGAAAGTTGCAGAAAAAAATTTGTGGAAAGAGATTTGTGAAAGTAGTTTAAACAAAATTGGAAAACCCGCAATCCACAATTTAATATTGATGGTGGGATAAGAGTCCACAAGAGATTGATGAAGTGAAAGAAATCTTGTGGAAAGAGAACTACATAGGTCATTCTTGAGACTTTAGAAATTTGCAATCCTTAATCTACATATGATCTCAGACAGTCGATCAGGGAAGAGTCTGTAAGAAATCAACGGGGCATAAAGTATCTCACAGAAAGAAAATTGCGGAAGCTTTTTCAAGGAAACTCAAATTACATTTCTGCAATCTGCAATCACAATCCGATCTCAGATTGACAGTAAGGGAAGAGTATGCAATGGATTAATGACTCATGATGGTTGCAGAAAGGATTTGTTCAGAAAGGATGTAGTAGAAAGGATGTTGTGCAAAGGACATTGCGAAAAGGAAACTACGAAAGGTCATGACTGATAAATTAATTAGACTTAAAAAACAACAATTAGAGAAGTAATTTCTAATTAGTTTAATTGTATGTGAAAAGTCACAATGAAGATAGGTGACTACTGAATTTTTTAGTGTATATAAATAATGGTTTAATCCTTCAAATATTCATCTCTGTACATTTAATTGATAGATCAATTAAAGAACAGTCAGAGATCAAATTATCATATGAGGGAGGTTGGGATGTGCTAGGGCATACAATAGGATGTCTAGGGGGTCGTAGCCTCTTTCTAGTGGTAGTTGGTAAATAAGGTGTCATAGCATCCTTTTAGTAGCAACTGATAAACCAAGGGGTCATAGCCTCCTTCTAGTAGTTGCTGGTAAATAGGTTGTAGTACCATCCTTGTTTATAGTAGCAGGAAAAAAAATTTGTAAAATATAATTTTGCACTAATAGGAAGTATTAGCGGTTTACCGAATTGGGATTCCACGATAAATTTGTGTTCTGTATGTTTTTGTTGATCATGTGTGTTAATGAATAAATTAAAAGTGGTTTATATTTTTAAAATTTATCAATACTGATTCACGCCCCCCCCCCCCCCCCCTTCCCCCTTCAGTATTGTCCAATATTCCAAGAATTGGTATCAAAGAAGGATCCTTCACTACAGCTTAATCACTGGAAGGAAGATCCTATTGAAAATAACTATGGATCAACAAGGGTTAGCCACCAACAGAACTCCCTTATTTACTGAAGATAATTATGCATAATGGAGTGTAATAATGAAGTACCATCTAATGGCTCTTGGATACAAATTTTAGAGGACTGTTGAAACAAAATATAAAGTACCATATGATGTACCTATAGACAAAGGCGAACTAAGCCGATATGATGCCAATGCAAAATCCCTGAATGCAATTTCGAGTGGGCTGAAATAATCAGTACTTGCAAAAGTCATGGAATGAAAAACATCCAAACATGCTTGGGAAAAACTAAAATGTGTCTATGAAGGTGCACCCAAAGTCAAGGAATCCAAAATCGATACCTACAAAGGACAATTTGAAAATTTAAACATGAAAGAGGAAGAAAATATTGCAGAATATCTTCTAAGAGTAGATCAAATTGTTAATTCCATTAGAGGCATTGGAGGAGAAATTAAAGAGAAATACGTAGTCGAAAAGGTACTAAGAACCCTACCAATGAAGTATGACTAGTCAAATGTGTCCTTTCTAGAAGAACGAGATGATCTTAAACTTATGACAATAGATGAACTACATGGTATATTCACTTCCTATGAGATGATAACATGACAGAATGGATCACCAAAGAAGGAAGAATCCTTTAAATTCATATCCAAGATCCAATCTGAGGACCTAGATGATGAGGAATCTCTCTTCATCAATAAAATTGACAGAGGAACTGGCAAGTAAAAGGGAAGCTACCATTGAAATGATTTAACTGTGGAAGGATTGGACATTTTGCCAGAAAGTGTCCTTACCCAAAACAAGAGGATATTGATGATGAAGAACTTTGTTTTCATAAGAAATATCAAAATAATAAGAGCATATACAAGAATAAGTTTTAGAAAAAATAAGAAAAACCTATACTCCAAATAAAACAATGAAAATGATGAAATAAGCGAAGATGCTAAAGTCCTATTCACGGGTTTCAAAAGCAAAATCCCTAAAGAAGAAATAGTAGATGTGGTAGATATTGAAGCAAAACTAGACAAGTATAAAATTATGTACAAAAAATAAAAAACTCACATGATATAAAGTGAAGAGAAAAACAAAGATGAAAAAATAATGATTGTTGACTTAAAATTAAGGTTCTAGAAGTTGAAAGGACTGAAAACAATCTAGAACAACAATTCAAAAAGAGAATACAATAATATTAAAGGATTGAACAAGACATTATGCACCTTATAAAGAAACTAGATGAAGAATCTATCAAATCAAGGTTTGAAAATAGCACAATGAATTTGGATGAAATTCTAAGTATCCAAAGACCATTAAGAGATAAATCTAGATTAGGATTTGACAAAGAAAAACCAGGATATTCTTCTTGAACAAGTCAATATGGAAATAAAATAAGCTATGTTGTTGTACTCATGATCCAAATTAAAAGAGAAGAAAGTAATAAATATGCGTGTCCCTTACAAAGAATAGATATGATGCCTAAAACACCAGTAACAAGTAAACATCAGCAACTCTTTTTAGGAGATTGTTACACCTATAACAATTTTGGACATATGGCTAGAAATTTTTAACTAAAGACTCTTGTGGATAAAGGGATTACATCACATACTTATGTCTATAAGAAAAATAGTACCAGAAACAATCCAAAAGGAAGAAACTACAATTATTTTTCTCCTTTACAGATTTATAGTACAGAATGCTAAAATGCGTTAATCAGGGACACATTACTAGAAAGTGTAAACTAGTAATTCCTATGGATGAAACATCAAAATATAAAGAAAAAGAAGAAGGGATAGCTTGGAAAATAAATGATAATGTGGAATGTTCATTAGCTCTAAGTGCTATAGAAAAACAAAGTATATGGCATATGGATAGTTGATTCTCAAACAACATGACAAATAACCCAACTAAGTTCCTAAACCTAAAAAGGAAGAAAAAAGGAAAGGTCACCTTTGAAGATAATTTATCCTCTAAGATAATCAGGAAGGGTACAATGGTTATTGGAGACAAGATGAAAGCTGAAAATGTTCTTCTTGTAGAGAATTTAAAACCTAATCTTTTGATTGTGATCCAAACATGTGATCTAAGACACAGATGTATATTTGATTCCGAGAAGTGTGAAATAAGAGTAAAATATTCAGGAAAACTTGTTGGAACTGATGTTATATGAGGAAAATTGATGAAATCTTGCTATGGCATAGAAGGATGGGGCAGCTGAACTTTGACAATTTTGTAAAAATTAGTCAGAAGGGAGTTGTAAGAAATTATCAAAAAATTATAAAACCACCAAATCATGTTTGTAGACATTGTCTTCATGGGAAGCAAACAAGAACAAGATTCAAGGGGAAAGAACAAAAAACATCCCATCCATTAGAATTAATTCACACTGATCTTTGTGGACCAAGGATGACTATACAAGGATGACTATATAAGGATGAATTGGGTGACTTTTCTTAAAAGAAATAAGAAGGAATTATGAAAATAAAAAATTTCAAATCCCTTGTTGAAACTGAAAGAAATCACAAAATTAAATGTCTAAGATCAGATAGTAGTAGGGATATTAAACTTGCACAGTGATCTAGGGACTAACCACAGTCTCATCAATAGATTAATGACAATAATTCATGAAAATGGTGAAAAAGGGCTACAGAATGAGTGGCCGAACCGTATATTCACACAAAGAATGAGTAATATAATACAATGTCATGATGTAAGCATGAATGACAAAGCAATTCGAATTCCTAAGGAGGTCATTTGAATTGAATGAGTGAGTCTAGATTAACTGAATGTAAGCCACAGTAAAAACTCAAGTTAACCACTGATCAAAACCCTAATTGACTCAACTGAGCCCTAACTGAAGTTGGAGTGTAATAAATGACTGAGTCTTAACTAAAAGAGATCAGACACATGTCACAACAAGCCAACCATCAAGTGGTAGTGCTTCAATGACTCCAATGAACCCCAATGAGGTTAACTTAAGTGTAATTGAACATCAGAAGTGGTTGGAGGTGCCCCTGTTGACTCTAGTTCATTAAATAATCAATTTAATGAGGAGAGGCACCTTCACTACTTTGTTTAATTGGTTGTAACTATCAGTTAGCAATAAAGTGCACTAATGACACTTAGATCACCCCCGGAGTGCTCCAGTTAGCCTCCCCGAATGTAGGAGAAGGCTAAGTTGGCCTCCTTGACTGAAGGTAGGCATGGGTGTGCTCCAGCTGATGTCATTTAATGCTCCATTGATGTCAATTAGGTCAATAATACTTAGGATAGTGGTTTAACTAGGCCAAATTGACCAAAATGAGTGTGTATGGTGGTAAATGTCTCCAACACCCCCCCTTAAGCTATACTCAGGAGGAGTTAGAAAACATAAATGCATAAAATTGTTAGGGCCTTGGAAACCAAGGCCATAGGTCACCCTGTACAATGCTGAAACTGAAACAATGTTCAAAAACAAACTAAGAGGAAAAGAGGAAAAACCCAGTGGGAAAAAACCCCCCTCAAGCTGAACACTGAAAGTAGTCTGAATCACCTTGATGAACTCACCCCCAACAGTGAACGGAGGTAAGTGAACTTATTTTCTGAAAATATCTTGGTGAAGATGTCTGCAATCTGCTCATCAGTCAGGCAGTATTGCATAATGATGGTCCTGTCATGCACTAGCTCCTTGATATAGTGCATGTGGATATCTATATGCTTGGTCCTCTGCCTGGTAACTGGATCTATGGATATCTTAATAACACTTTGATTGTCACAAAAGAGGATAGTGGACAAAGTACTACCAATATTAAACTTTGAAATAATGCCTTGCAACCAAACTGCTTGGATGCAAACATTCACCACTCCCCAATACTCGGCCTCTGCTAGAGATAGTGCTATGGAAGCCTGCTTTTTGCTAGACCAGAAAATGGGGCCACCACAAAACATGAATACATATCCAAAAGTAGAATTCTGATCAATAGAATCACCATCCCAATCAAAATCTATGTATCCAACCAGCTCTAGCTCAGAGTCTGTAGCATAGTGAATGCCGTAGGTCCTAGTTCCTTGAATATACTAGAGGATCCTCTTGGCTTCTTTCCACTTAAGATCATGAGGATTCTGCATATATATTTATATAGAATTCATGGCATAACAGATATCAAACCGAGAATGTGTCAAGTACAACAAGTTACCAATCAGATGTTGATAGATAGTGCAGTCCATGGGAGGTGTGCTTTTTCCTTATTCAAGGTTGATCCCTGAAAGAAAAGGGAATGGTGCAGGCCTACATTCATCCATGTTAAACTTGAATAACAGGTCTGAAATTTATTTTTACTAAGTGACCATTATCCTAGAAGAAGTTTTCTCAATTTCGATTCCCAAAAATTGTTTTAGGAGCCCCAAATCACTCATTTCAAAGGCATTGTGGAGAGCAGTTTTGATGGCTCAAATGGAAGCAACTGTGCTACCTGTGATCAGTAATTCATCAAATTACAAAAAATTAATAATTAAATGACCATCATACTTCTATAAATACACATTTGGATCTGATATACACCTTTGGAAGTTTTGCGAGAGAAGGAAGACATCCATCTTGGAATACCACTGTCTTGGGGCCTGTTTTAACCCATATAGTGACTTCTTTAGCTTGCAAACTAAATATGGATCAGTGATTTATCCCTTATGCTGCTTCATGTATATCTCCTCATGAAGATCTCCATGCAAAAAGGATGAATTAACATCCATATGATGCACTTCCCAGTGCTTAGATGCTGAAATTGCCAAAACTAGGCGGATGGAGTCCATTGTTGCAACCAGTGCAAAGGTCTCATGGTAGTCCACACCTTGGACCTAAGAGAAACCTTTTGCCACCAGCCTTGCCTTATGTTTTTAGGTGCTTCCATTAGTAGCAACCTTGGTATGAAACACACACTTGGATTGAACCAATTTCCTTCCCAGAGGAATTGAAACTAACTCACAAGTAGTGTTTTTCTGAAGAGAATTCATCTCTTCATCCATGGAAACTTGCGATCTCGGATCCTTTCGAGCATGGTAGCAGGATTTTGGGTCTGAGCTAATCATAAAATATAAAGTTTTGGATAGCAAATTATCAGGACAAGAGAGCGCAATACCTGCTCTTTGGAAATCAGACTGGGTTCTCCTTGGATCATTCGGATTTCCAATGTTATCTCCTGCGGAGGAGAGTGTCTATCGGGCCCATGTGGAAAGATGATTTTGTACTTCAGGTTGTGATTATGATTCAGCATATGAATTTTTTTTCACACTGATATCATAAATCAGAGGATCCAAATCAGGGTCATCACCCCCAATTTCATCATCCAAGTATTCAATAGAATAAGAAGGAAAATCAGCAGTTTTATCCTTCACTAGTTCCACCTCCTAAAGAGGCTCATCGAACTTGAAACTTCTCTCAATGATGGTCTATTTTGTTTTGATATCTATAAGCTTAAAATATTTGAATTCATCAAGATACCTGTTGGCAGCCAGCAACAACCCCTTCATTTTTCATTAAGATGAAGGGAGATCAGCTCTCTTTTATGATTTACTTTTAAAAGATTATAAAAGAGTGCCTTCAGAATCTTCGATTCTGAAGGTACTCTCAATTGTAGAAGAGTAAAATGACAACATTTTCATAGTTATGATAATTAGAAGCTGTCAGCTTCATAGATTTTTATATAATCAATTCTATCATTAGTTAATCTATCTGATTATATATGATTTAAGAAATTCAAAAAGATAATATGCTAATTGGGGTTCAACGAAAACACATTTTGGATTTGCTTGAAGCTGGTTATTGATAAGATATTATAAAGTTCCAAAAGTCCTAGAACGTGAGGTGAATTATTAAATTAAAATTTTTATTAAAACCTAAAGAGTTCACATTCTATAGGTAACTTAATATCATATCATTATTTTGTAAAAATTGCGTATATATATATAGCTAGTGAAAAAGCAAATAAATAAATATCATTTTTAAATCTTTATATGCCATCGTTTGATGGCTTTGCATCTTATCAAATTCGATTGGGGATATTAATGGATAAGGTTTTGTAAAGTATTAATATTATATTTCAAAATGAAACTCTATGTATATACATGGCCTAAATGATTATTTGGATGATTAGTTAGTTGTATTGCAAAACATTAGGGTTTATGGTTTTGATACTATATTGCCATGTTAATAAACGTGACCACCTTTCATGTATAACCCGGAGGAGACCATCAATTGACAGTGTTTACAAGGATACATGACCCATGTGTCAAATAAATAACACCTATTATGAGGATCGCTGAGTTGGCATGGAGATTTGTCTAACACCTTGCGATTAACTGACAGCTGTGAATATATTAATGAATCATATCAACTAGATTTAATGTGATATCCATTTCATTTCGTAACACTGTACGAGCTCATCATGTCCACTGTGTGTAATCAATGTCTCGATATATGATTCATGATTTGGATAATCCTTGATATGTAGATTTGGTTAAGTTTTACTGTTAGTCGTGGCTAGTCATGCATTTATCATAGCAAGACGCTGGTTGTAGTATTCATCATCGCTAAATTTGATTGAAATGGCCAAATTTAGAGCCTTCATCACTGTCAGATATGAATCATGTGAAGATTTGAAATTTCACATCATGTCATGCACCTGGATACCTATCCCCTCCCTCTTCACAACTCCATTCATTCCATTTCGTAATCAAGATAGTGGCACCGCTGAGTCATTTTGAAATCTCATGGTCAGAGCTTATTGAATTTGATGAGAAGGTTGCCTTGCTATTTGAGAAAATTGGATGGGGTCATTTCTTCAAGAGCTTTAGCAGTCATAACACGGAGGTGACCAAGCTGTTTGCTTTAAGCTTGAACGAAAACATAGCACAGATTGGGGGTTTTAAGTTCATCATTGACGAAGACAAAATTGCAGAGGCAATGAAGCTCCCATCAACTGGGGAGCGGTGGTTTAAAGGTGGAAAAGTAAACAAGAAGAAGTGCCAGTCCTTACTGTTGTCGTTGCCCGCTAGTGCAAAACTGAAAATTGGGGTTTCAGTCAGGTTCTTGAAGCCATAATGGCGAGCCTTCTATGAGATGTTGGTCAGGTATGTATTGTGCAATGGACAATTTTCCCAGCTTCATTATTACCACCTACGACTCCTGTTAGCATTAAAGGGATGTAAACTTAATCTACCATTTTATCTTTGGCAAAGTCTGAAAAAAATGTCGCATTCAGTTCAAAGTTTCAATAATCCTGATAGGAGTCTATTTCATCATGGTTTAGTCAAAATTATAATACAGCATCAGCTGTCTTTTAATGGGAAATCGTGGGATGAATTTTTAGTTGAATGTCATTTTGGGCCGACCCAATTTTGGCCAACCCCTTCCCCAAAGACTCATAGGAAATGAAAGGCTACTGTAAAGCCCGAGGTTAGCAATGTTCCTAAGGATGAATCAAAGGATAAAGGACTTGAGGAAGCCCA
This sequence comes from Pseudotsuga menziesii, assembly GCA_001517045.1. Taxonomy (NCBI): domain Eukaryota; kingdom Viridiplantae; phylum Streptophyta; class Pinopsida; order Pinales; family Pinaceae; genus Pseudotsuga; species Pseudotsuga menziesii. Next base: position 132,437 of record LPNX011134462.1, read on the forward strand.
TACACCCATAAATGCTGGTATCAGTAATGATGATGTTGGGAACGTAGCTCCCTGTTACTCTGAAGCAACCTTGAATCGATCCCCATTTGAGAAACGTTGTAGTACTCCTGCAAAAACAGAGGACAGGTTAACCAAAAACGAAGATATTAATGCTGTTGATTGTAAAAATATCTCCGAGCCAAATAATCCTCGTAAACATGGCAAGGAGCCTATGCATAAATTAGATCAACTAGCACAGGTATGCTGTGACAGAGGAGGCTTTGAATCAAACAACCTTGTGTTTGTTCATTCGAGGAGAGTTACCAGACGCATGAATAATGCACCTATAGTTCCTATTCCTATGACTAATCAATAGGGTACTCAACCTTCGATTGTCCATATTGAGGACAAAATTCCATCAACTACTCATATAAATGAACCCACTCTTGTAAAGGACAATAGTGCAAAATCGATTAAAAACATTACAGAGTTGGGTAAGGCAAAAGTTTCTCCATCGTGTATGGATGCCCATAGTTCAGATCCTGAACCATCTTTTATCAGTCTTCAATCATCTGGTCAAAACATAGATAATCCTAAACCTCCTCAGGCAGCCGATTCGTGTCACGAAAATGAAGGAGAAACTCTTCAACAAGTTCTGGACAGGGTACATGAGTCCAAGATTATAGAATTGAAAGATGAACTTAGACAGTGTCAATCCCATGCAGCTTCGATAGAGAAGGAAAATAAGACGTTCAGGGAGGAGTTATTGAACTGGATTAACAGGTGGAAAGAAATGATTGTTAAAAAGAACCAATATAAAAAGGTGAAAAAGTCAGTAATAGGTACAAATCAACATCTACTTGAATAGATAGAAAAACAAAAGTTAGTGATTATCAAGCTTAGAGCCAAACTAGCCAAAGCCAGAAGAGTGGTTGATTTGCAAAAGAAAGCTTAATGATTATTCCCATTTTCGGTTACATGATTTGTATCTTTGTCAACAAGTAATAACAACTCTTTTGTGCATGCCTGTAAAATCACAGATTTTACAGGCACACATATGAATTATAGTTTCTTTTGTTATTTCTGTTTTAATTGGTTTTTAATGAGATGCTTTTGTTTGTTTAAAACAGGTGGGCATGTCATCGATATTATCTACAGTTTCAAGGAATTTCTAATATTCTAGATTTAAGTTGGAAGACGTGGATGATTATTGAAGACTGGAGTTTTGACATAGCCACGAATTTACCAGTTCCTTTAAACCAGAACCTGTTTCAGGCTAGTTGTTTTTATTGTTATCTTTTAGTGACAAGTGTTTGATGAAAAGAGATTTGATTCTCTTTGATAGTTATAGGAATCCTATAGTATTGCGTACAGCATTGATGGGAAAACTGAATCAAGAGACTGGTAGTATTATATAAGCTAGGAATGTTTATGAGATAAGGGATGGAGTGACTGAAGCAAAAAATACTTGAAATACTATTTTGATACTAGTGTTGTTCTTGCTGAAGTTTTAACTTTGGGCATGGGATGTGACTAGAAATCTCCAAGTTGATATCGTGATTGGTATTATTTTGGATACTCTTTATATTTCAGTATATGATCTTCTATCTTTAACATTAATACAGTATACTTTGTTATTCCTGTGTTTATTAATCAGTATTTCACTTTGTCAAAACAATATTGTATTTGAATTAGTATATTATTGTGATTGAATTTTTCAGTGTCTACTTTTCGGTGCTACTTCTGAATATTCAAGATATGATGATATATATATGTTTATGTTTGTTTGATTTCATTTGTGTTGTTGCAATGATTTCATACTGAGCATTATTTCTTATTCAAATATCTAATGTTGGTTATTAATTATTAATTGATTAGACACTTAAGAAAATTTGAAATAATTACTTATTCCATTTTCGCTGTCAAGTTATTTTATAGCAGAATGATTTAGTGTAGATGATATAATTATTTTTATTTAGATCTTACTCCTTATCTTTCTATTTATCATATTGTTAATTGATAATTAATATAGTATTCAAAATCGCTCTCAGCTGAGGTAGGATAGATAGGATAGTTTAGATAGTTCATATTAATATCATTTTAGTATGGTTTCCCATTTAACAGTTGTTAAATAGGATTTGTGTAATTTGTAGAGTAATTTTAATAATCTTTTATGCTTTGAAAATTAAATATAAAATCTTCAAAAAATCAAAGACTTTCCTTAAGAAAGCAATTATAGGACAACTTAGGTAGTTGAAAATAATTTTAGGGTTTATTTAGATATAGATAACACTAGGATAGATTTTTGCTGAATTTTAGTTTCTCCTTAAGAGAAAAATTCAGCTAGTAGCAGGACCATAACCTGTGAGATTTAGCTAGACCAAACACACCAGACGCTGCTTTAAGATGATTGTGTGGGATAAATATCCTTGTTGGCCTAGGTCAGAAAATCAGGCCAACAATACCCAATAATCATACATTCTATGCTTTGCGGTTGCAAATCCCTTCTTTTATCAAGTGGAATCCGGGCCCATGCAGTGGACCCAAACACCCGCAGGTTTGACACATCCGACTTGTGTCCGAAGTATGCTTTGAAAGGGGTCTTCCCTTTCATGGATGAGTGTGGAACCCTGTTCTGAATGTATGCTGCAACATGCATGGCTTCAACCCACAAATTTGCAGCCAACTTCTTTGATTCCAACATACAGGTGCTCATCTCCTTGAGAGACCGATTCTTCCTTTTTGCTACTCCGTTCTGCTGGGGAGTGTAGGGAGTTGAATGTTGGACCTGAATACCACTTTGGGAGAATATGTGCAGAAAATCATTACTGACATACTCCCTTCCATTATCATATCTCAATATCTTGATCTTAAGCCTAGAGGCATTCTCATTCAAGGCCTTAAGTTCATAAAAATTTTCACATACTTTAGAGTTCTTTTTGGGAAGGAAGACCCATGTGTACCTTGAAAAATCATCAATAAAAGTCACAAGATACCTTGACCCATTCATGGATGTGACAGGAATCGGACTACCGATATCAGAATGTATCATCCTCAATATGCATGTAGCTCAGTTTTCCTTCCCCCGTTAAAACTTGTGCTCAGGGTGTTTTCCAATAACACAGCCCTTGCAATTTCCAGTGGTTACCTTGATGACTAGGAGGCCTTCAACCATGGATTTTTTCTGTAATTGCTGCAAATATTTGAAATTTAGATGGCCAAACCTTTAATGCCACAGCCTACTAACCTCATTTCCATGAGTTCGTAGAGCAGTGGGCTTTGCATCTGGCACAAAGTGGGAGAACTCATAGGCTCTTGCATGATGGTTTGCAAGACCTTTAGTAATGAGTTTCTCGGATGAAAACTCCATTATCTCAACATCATTTGGGATGAAAGAGACTCTCTTAGGCACTCCAGTATGTGCCATCTGCTAGACACTAAGGAGATTTGATTCCAGAGATGGTACATACAAAACATTTGAAAAATAGCCATTCTCAAGATCAGCCATACCTTGTCCTTTTGAAATGATGGTGGATTCATCTCCCATGTGGATGGGGATGGATTTGGTGGTCTCCAAGGATGAAAAGGATTCTATGTCAGCCATCATGTGGTTCAAAGCTCTATAATCAATCAAGAGTGCTTTGGAATTCGAAGTGCTTGCCATGAGGGCATGACCTTTTTCATGTTGTGGTTCCTGATCTTGCTGATCTTTCCTCCGAAAGATTTCCGAAAGATTGATGTGTTTTCTCTCAAGGAGAGAGGTATCTTCATCAAGCTTCTTCTTCATGCAAGAATGTTCAGGGTGGAAGCCCTTCCCACAATATGAACACTTGACTTTTTCCTTTCCATGGTGCCCTTTTCCTTTGTTCTTCCTTGAGCTTGAAGACTCATCATGCTGCTGGTTTTCAACTCTAGGCTTAGGAGCATAAAATTTAGTTTCTGGGTTCTTCTGCTGCATTCCTTTACCCTTCAGATCTTTGGGCCCTGAGACATGGAGGGCTTGATCACGAGAGGATCTGATGGTCCCCATCTGGACAAGCTTATCATGTTCATTTGTTAGGGACTCAATTAAGGCATTGAGTGTAGGCATCTTCCATCCAGGGATTGTGAGATTCCCCGCACAGAATGTAGAAACAAAAACTAAATAATCAGCTCCAAGTTTGGAGAATATGGCGAGGATGAGCTGATCATCTGCCTTCTACACTTTGCATTGCTTCAAGAGTAAGACAGTGTGCTTGAAATTTGTGAAAAAGTCATTCAATGTCTCGAAATTGGAAGGATGGAGAGACATTAATTCATTTTAAATCTGGTAAAATCTCAAGTCATCTTGATTTCCATATAGGGTTTCCAATTTGTCCCATATTTTCTTTGGAGTCTTCAATCCTGAAATATGGAAAAGAAGATCCCAGGAAATAGAGAGGCACAAGAATCTGAAGGCTTCATCCTTCTTGTTCAAGAATCTTGATTTTTCTATAGTAGAACTAGAATCAGGTTCAGTGTCCATGGTGACTCCATAGAGTCCTCTGGAGTGCATCTGAATCTCCATGTCTCCTTTCCATGAGTGGAAATTGTATGGAGTCAAAAGATCTACTGAGGAGGCCATCTGGATCTACTGGAGTGAATGCTTCACCTGTAGAAAACAAAAATCACAACAGAAAGGGAAATGTAAGGTCAAATAGCCTGCACATTTTAGGCTTTCATCACTCCCAGCATAGTCAATCAAGCAATCTTGATTAACAAGTTCTTTACTTGGGCTATTAAGTGGTAAGCCTTGGCTTCTGGTGCAGTGCTGGATTTTTGAGCTATTGCTCAATTTTCATGCAGAAATCTATCAAAAATCTTGTTTTTTAGAGATAGAGCTTCATCCCGCCATGAGCTCTGATACCATATTAAACTTGCATAGTGATCTAGGGACTAAACACAGTCTCATCAATAGATTAATGACAATAATTCATGAAAATGGTGAAAAAGGGCTACAGAATGAGTAGTCGCACTGTATATTCACACAAAGAATGAGTAATACAATACAATGTCATGCTGCAAGCATGAATGACAAAGTAATTCGAATTCCTAAGGAGGTCATTCGAATTGAATGAGTAATTCTAGCTTAACTAAATGTAAGCCACAGTCAACACTCAAGTTAACCACTGATCAAAAACCTAATTGACTCAACTAAGCCCTAACTAAAGTCAGAGTGCAATAAATGACTGAGTCTTAACTGAAAGAGATTAGACACATGTCACAACAAGACAACCATCAAGTGGTAGCACTTCAATGACTCCAATGAACCCCGATGAGGTTAACTGAAGTGTAACTGAACATCAAAAGTGGTTGGAGGCTCCCCTGTTGACTCCAATTCATTAAATAATCATTAAATAATCAATTTAATGAGGAGAGATGCCTTCAATACTCTGTTTAACTGATTGTAACCATCAGTTAGCAATAAAGTGCATTAATGACACTCAGATCACCCCTAGAGTGCTCCAGTTAGCCTCCCCGAATGTAGGAGATGGATGAGTTAGCCTCCTTGACTTGAGGTAGGCGTGGGTGTGATCTAGTTGATGTCAATCAGGTCAATAATACTTAGGATAGTGGTTTAACTAGGCCAAATTGACAAAAATGAGTGTGTATGGTGGTAAATGTCTCCAACAGGGGAATTCACCTCAAATAAATTCAGTGAGTTTTGTGGAAATCATGGAATCAAGAGACAGTTCTTAGCAGCAAAAAATCCTCAACAAAATGGAGTAGCTGAGAGAAAGATTAGAAAAATCCAAGAACCAACTAAACTATGCTTAATGAAGAAAAAATTCCTGATGGCTATTGGAGAGAAGCAATATATACAACTTTCTATGTACAAAACAGAGGGCAGGTCAGAGTGAATAATGACAAAACTCCTTATGAGCTATGGTTTGGAAGATTGGCTTCAATAATATATTTTAGATATTTTGTAAGTAAATACTACATAAATAGAGATGATGATAATCTAGGGAAGTTTGACTCTAGAACCGATGAAGGAATATTTCTTGGATATTCTTCCACTAGAAAGGCATACATATGTTATAATTTAAAGTCACATAAGATCATAGAAAGTGAAAATGTAACTGCTGATGATACTAAACCAAGAAGAATACAAATTTAAATTAGTGTTGATGATGAAGAAATTGATGATAAAGGTAAGGAATAAAATACAAAAAAGGAAGATATTTTTGAAGAAGAAGAAGAAGAAGAAGAAGAAAAAGTAGAGGAAGAATAATCACATGAAAATGAGAATGAATATTCCCTGAGATCAGACACAAAGAAACCATTCAGGTGGGTCCAGAAAAATCATCCTAAAAGAAAAATAATTGGTGACAAAGAGTCGAGAGTTCAAACAAGAAGAACATTATTTGATGAAGAACAAGCCGCTTACTTTCGATAGTAGAACCAAAAACATTTAAATAAGCATGAAAAAGTGAGGATTGGATCAGTGCTATGTATGATGAACTTGATCAAATAGAAAAGAACCAAACTTGGGACTTGTCCCAAGAACTAAGGATATGAACGTTATTGGAACCAAATAGATATTTAAAAACAAATTCAATGAGCATGGTCATGTGATAAGAAACAATGCTAGGTTAGTATGTAAAGGATATGCTCAAGTAGAAGGAGTTGAATTTAAAGAAACTTTTGTACCTATGGCAAGACTCGAAGCCATTAAGATTCCCTTAGTTTTTTCATGCTACAAAAAAATTAAAGTATATCAAATGGATGTAAAATTTGCATTCCTTAATGGATAACTTGAAGAAGAATTCCATATTGAGAATCCTAATGGTTTTCTCTTGTCTGAAAACATAAATTAGGTGTGCAAACTTAAGAAACTGATCTATGGCCTTAAACAAGCTCCAAGAGCATGGTTCTCTAGACTTGACAATTATTTAAAACAACAAGGATATAAAAGAGAGGCCACTGAGAGTAATTTGTACATAAATTTTGAAAATGAAAATATGATCATTGTGGTAGTGTGTGTAGATGATATCATATTTAGAAGTGATCTACAAATTTTGAGTGTAAACTTTGCATAAAAAATGAAGAAATAATTTGAAATGTCAATGTTAAGAGAACTAACATTCTTTCTAGGCTTACAAGTATCTCAATAGAAAAAGGATTTTCATTTCTCAAACTAAGTATATCAAATATATGTTAAAGAAGTTCAAAATGGAAGAATCCAAACCTGTTAGTACTCCTATTTCTATTGGTTGTAAATTAAGAAAGAGTGATAAATCCTTAAAAGTGGATCATACTATGTAGAGGTCAATGATTGGTAGTTTATTATATGTAACAACTACTAGATCGTATTTAATGCAGGCTATAGGTTTGGTTTCTATATTCCAATCGGTCCCAAAAGAAACACATGTGGCTGCAGTAAAATAAATTATTAGATATCTAAAAGGTACTATGGATTATGGATTATGGTATCCAAAAAGCAATAACTTCACTTGAAAGGAATTTATTGATGCAGATTGGATAGGAAGTGTTGATGACCGAAAGAGTACCAGTGGAGCAACATTCTTTTTTGTATTTTTTTTCGTATCATGGTTAGGGAAGAAACAATCATCCATATAACTAAATACAGTAGTGGAAGAATATATTGCTGCTGCATCATGTTGTACTCAAGTCATTTGGATGAAATAGGAATTGGAAGACTTACTATTAAAATATGAGAATCCAATAGTGATAAGTTGTGACAATACAAGTGCCATAAATATATCAAGAAATCTTGTCATGCACTCCAAGACAAATCACATACCAATTAAATATCACTTTCTAAGAGATCAAGTGTTACAAAAGTTTGTCAAACTAGAATATGTTGACACCAAAGAACAAATAGATGATATTTTCACAAAGCCACTACCCAAAGGAGCATTTGAGCATCTTTGGAAAAAAATGGGAGTAATATCCTTACAATGAATAAAAAGGAGAAAAAGGAATCATGTCAGGGGGAGATATGTCGACAAGGGGAGATGTCAAGAAGAATCCTTTGTCATTAATGTCAAAGAGAGAGTAAATGAAGGAGTGGTTTCCATCAATGCCAAAGGGAGAGATTGTTGAGAATATAGTTGTCATTGATGTCAAAGGATTTCAGAAATGACAAAGGAATAACCAGTGAACATGATGACATGGGAAAGTGAGGATCTATAGTAGATGGTAGTTTGAGGAGTAGCGCTTGATCATTGCAAGAGGAAACAATGACCATTGATTAACAAATTACAAGATCTCGCCCGTTAATGGAAAGATCCAATGATTAGAATAAACTCAGCATAATATCTACAGTTGCAGAGAGATAGACAATGTTATAGCGAAAATATGCATTGGATCATAGATCGATGGTCTGGAGTGAACCCGCAAGGAAATCAACAGTCCAAACAAATTGCAGAAACAGAGTCGCGGGTGAAAATTACGGAGGTCCAAAATGGAAAAGTGTGGTTCCGCATTCTGCAATCCATAATCCAAAGTTTAACAGTCAGAAAAGCATCCGTAAGAAATCGATGGCTCAGAGAGTTGTGAAAAACGATTTGCGGAAAGATATTTGCAAAAGTAGTTTGAACAAAATTGGACAACCTGAAATCCACAATTTAAGATCGATGGTGGGAAAAGAGTTCGCAAGAGATCAACGAGCGAAAGAATTCCTACAGAAAGGGAATTGCGAAATTCATTCTTGAGACTTTACAAATATACATTCCACAATCTACATTTGATCTCAGATCAATGGTTAGGGAAGAGTTCACAGGAAATCAACGAGACAGAAAGTATCTTATGAACAGGTAATTGTAGAAAGAAAATTGTGGAAGCTTTTTCAAAGAAAATTGAAATAAATTTCCACAATCTGATCTCAGATCGACTGTTGGGGAAGAGTCCGCAATGGATCAATGGATCATGATAGTTGGGGAAAGTATTTGTTATGGAAAGGACGTTGCATAAAGGATGTTGCGGAAAGGACGTTCCAGAAAGGAAACTGTGAAAGGTCACAAATGATAAACTGATCAGGCTTAAAAAACAATAAACAGAGAAGTAATTTTGAATTATTTTAATTGTATGTGAAAAGTCACGATGAAGATAGGTGACTGTTTAATGTTTGAGGGTATATAAAAATGGTTTAATCCTTCAAATATTTGTCTCTGTACATTCAATTGACAGATCGATTGAAGAACAGTTAGAGATCAAATTATCATATGAGGGAGGTTGGGAGGCACTAGGGCAGGAGACAGGATTTCTAGGGGGTCGTAGCCTCATTCCAGTGGTAGCTGGTAAATAAGGTGTTGTAGCATATTTTCAGTAGCAGCTGATAAAACATGGGGTCGTAGCCTCCTTCCAGTAGTTACGGGTAAATATGGTGTAGTACCATCCTTATATGTAGTAGCAGGGAAAAACTATTTGTAAAATATAACTTTGCAGTAATAGAAAGTATTGGTGGTTTACCTATTTGGACTTCCATGATAAATTTGTGTTATTTATGTTTTTTTTTTATCATGTGTGTTAATGAATAAATTAAAAGTAGCTTAAATTGTTAAAATTTATCAATATTGATTCACCCCACCAATATTGTCCAATATTCCAACATTGGAAACAAATGATACTAGTTTCCTAGTTAACTAGCTTTACCTTATCGACAGAAAATCTAGATAAAAGCATAACAAGGTTGCAGGAAAGTGTAGTTACTAATTGTGGGATTCAATAAAGTGGTCAATATTAACCCAGAATCATAATTAAATCATTCCTGGAGTATAGATGACAAGTGTTGAATTTGTAGTGTAAGTGGATGCCAACTATCTAGGCTAGTGGGTAGGAAATTAATCAAATAATGATTAAATATTTTATCCTATGTTGTGAGTGGGTTTATAATATTCCAAAATTTGGTTTTTTCCACACCTTTAGAACTAATAAATAATCCATCATACCTAGGTCTTTCATCTCAAACATTGTAGGGAGCTGCTTCTCACACTCAACGATGAGCTTCTCATCCCATGTTAGAAATAACTCATCCACATATAATAAAAATATCATTGGTATTCCATCCAAAACCTTATAGTAAATGTTCAAATCTCGTATACTCTTTGTAAGTACCAAGATTTCAGTAAAAATATCAATTCTACCATACAATGTCCTAAGTTTTTGATTCAATCCTGTTGTGCACCTGCTCAACAACCTTCCAAAGTCATTATTGCACTAAACAAAATGGGATTTTGTTTGGTGCAATGTCTTAGAATTAGAAGTGATATGCTAAGCTACTGAATGTTTAAGTTTTATGAGCTACTGATTTGTTGAGAAGCGCCTTGTTTTTTTTTTTTCATTACTATGAGATTTCATGAGCAACCTTATAACAATGATGCATATCGTTTAATTTATGGGTTGGTTGATATTACCCCTAGGTGTATGGATAAGGATTGGCGGGCGTAATGAAAAGCTAATATCCCGTGCTCTAACCTATATTACATTGTATATGATATATCACATCTTCAGAGCATAGGTTATAAGGTTATGTTATAATATTAATCTAACATTAATACGATGGTGATTAAACGTTGTTTATTGAAACATAAGTATAGCATTGGCAGATTTATCCTAATGTTGTCGAGCTATGGTTCAGGGAAAGTCATGTCAATTAATCACCAGCGTTAATGTTTGGACTATAATATCGTTCGCCACCTTGCTACGTATAAATGAATGCATGATTCATGAAATCTTTGGCACAAGTCACCTTGCTGTGGAATTATGAGTGCAATGATCCCACTCGTATCATGCTGCCCGCCACGTCTTAACTCTTATGCATAAGCCTGGTCGTGGCGATAGGTTATTGGAACACCTGTCATGCGTACCAGCTTGCCACTCTGGTCATTTAAGTGGGAAGACAGGGCGATGATCGCGGGATTAAACGTTTCGGCCGTCAGTTGTATGTGCCATTCGGAATGTTGATGGCGTCGCTCAGACTGAACTCGCGAGGGTTTTGTATAAATTCTCACATGGCTGGCCTGTCTCCTGGTTTACTGGTTTGTGGTTTTAGCTCTAAGTGCTCTCAATTCCTGTCTCTGTCATTAACCCTCTGGTGGCAAGTCTGTTGTGCACACTGTCTCACCCGCGTGTTAACAGGAATGGCCCCGGTGGTTCGAGTCGAGCCCCATGAATCGACTTTGCTGGAATCGAATGTCGATTTGTTGTACAAAGTCCGGGAGGTAGGATGGCTACAGTTCCTTCACAAGTTCTCTGTTTCAAACCCGGAAGTTACCCGGGTGTTCGCCGTATCTTTAAGGGATTATCAGGTTGAGGTAGGATATTTGTGTTTCAGGGTAGATGAGAGGTCTGTCGCGCATGCGACTGGTTTGCCGTTAACAGGGAAAAAATGGTTTAAATACCAAAGGATGGAAATCACAGAGTGGCGCAGCTTGCTGAAGAATCCGATGCAGGAGGTTTCGTTCCGCACCGGGGTATCACGTAAGTACTTTCGCAAAGAATGGCGTCCGGTTTTAGATTTAATTCACCGATATATTACATGCGAAGGGCGTTTGTCCTCTGCGTATGTTTATCACCTACGTCTCATGGCGGTGTTTTTGGGTTTTCAAATTAACCTCCCTTATTATCTGTTACATAGTCTCTTTAAGATGTATAACGCCATTAGAAAAGGGCCGAAGCACCTGAGTCATAGTTTGTTTCATCATGGTTTGGTTCGGATTCTGGTAGAAAGCGAATTGGGGAAAATGGGTCGGTCCTGGGAACAGTTCATTGAGGATAATGGATTCTCGAAGTTCTGCCATTGCATGTATAATAACCCTGATGACTGTGGGAAACATCGGGTTGTGGGTTCATTTTCGTCTAAAAAGCCTGTGTCGGATCCTAGCCCTAAAAATCCAGAACCCTCGCAGACTCCTGTATTCAATGTTGAGGATACCCGCCCTGCTCCTGTGCATAATGGTCGCCGCGCCAAAAGTTTAGGGTTCTCACCTGTCACCCCATCAAATACGAGGGGAAAAAATGTTAGACCACGAGGAAACACTCCTAACCTGAGTAGGAGACTGACACGCAGCATGACCAGAGCCAAATTTGTCAAAGGGTCTAAAAGGGACAAAATTGATGTTGAGACAGTGGTAATCGACGTTGAGGAGATTACCACGTCTGCTCAGGGAGATGATAATGTAGTTTATCCCGATCAAAGGACCGATTCTGTCGACCCAAGTCCTACGGCGAATGTTTCAGAAATTCCTGAGAATCCTTTACTTTCTGTTGAAGCTCAGCCCGTTCAGACAGAAGTGGAAATTGTGCCTGAGTTGAAAAGCCTACCAGTCGAGGGTAAGAAAATTTCAGAATCTCACGTGGAGTGCATGACCGATTCGGTCATGAACGGAAAATCAGTTAAAATGAATTCCTCTGTTTTGCATAAGAGCAGTGAAAGCATTCACCCTTTGTTCGTTAACTGTCTATTGGACAAGGTACGTAGAATGGAGGAAAAAATCTATGAGGTGTCTGCTAGCAGAGATTTGTTGAAAATCGATAATATGGGGATGAAGGAGAAAATAGATCTAAGCGACAAACATTTGGTGCGGTTGAAAAACCATAAGCATAAACTCATTAGGCGTGTCCTGAAATTGCATGACGAAAATCAGAGGAATGAAGAAAAGTTACGAGAGCTGAACGCTCAGATCGCTTTAATGCAATTTAAAACACCTTCGCCCAGTCACTCCAGTGGAGTA
>LPNX011134469.1:0-11135 GCA_001517045.1 Pseudotsuga menziesii
ATAAGTCCCTAAATCAACACACATGCCTTTTAGATGGAATATTTGGCCTTTAGTGGGATATGGGTGTCATTATGAGGTTTTATGCACTAAGGATGGGTCTCAGGGTTTTAACCATTGTAATGGAACAATAGTGTAACATAAACAAGTCTTAAAGCACTACACATGGCCTTTAAACGGGATATTTAGCCTTAATATGGGATATATGTGCCATGAAACTATTTTATGCATTGAAGATTCTTCAAGTGGCGTTGACCATGTTCATATAGGAACCATTATGAATATTTCCATACAAGAGATAGTTATGAAGACACTACCATGGTCGAAGGATAGGTCTAGAGGTCTTAACCATGGGTATGGGTTCCATTATAAGGTTATCAAATGTTAATATTTGATATGCACTAAATCGCATATGTGATATAACACATATGCGATAAAATGGGCATGCGTTATATCGCATGTGGGATATGTGTTTTATAACAATTATTGGGTTGCGGGTTGTGGGCCATGTTTACTGTAGCAAAATACATAATTCTTCTAAACTCACGCACAGAGAACTGTCCAACTTGCAATTTAATAATTTCTTACACAAATCCATAGGTTTTGTACAAGTTTGCGTGGATTTCAATGGGTAATGTAGGTAATAGAGGTCAAAAGTCAACGAGGAAGGTGCTTACACCGAAAGAAGTTGAAAATAAAAAGGAAAAGAAGAGGGAAGATTCAAGAAATTGTCGACATTCATTGGATGAGCAAACACTTCCCATTCCTGCTCACCAGGAACCTAACGTAGAGGCCGAGGAAGATAATGCAACATTAAAGAAATATGGTTATACGGGAGATGATATTCTTGATCAATTATTAAATAGACAATCTTGTGAAGAGTTCAATACTTATGTTCCTAATGATGCAAATGTGACTCCGCAACAACCATGCCAGGTGGTTCAATCTCTTAATCGAAGTTGTCGGCCTGTAGTGGATGTAAATGCCACTCCAACATTTCAAACGACAATAAATCTTGCATCAAAACGAAAGAGAACTCCTCAATGCATACAAGTTGATGAGAGTGAATTGGCTTCCATGGAAGGTAAGGTGGATAAACGCTCTATACTTCATCATTGTTCTCAAATAATGAAAGAATATTTTGATAACCAATCCAAAGTCGGTAATTGCAAATTGTTTTTAGCTTTTCTTAAATCTAGAAATATGGCAAGTGTTAGAAAAAATTTAGGAATAAGAATATTGAAGAATATTGAATCAAGTAATCACATTGTTAAATCTCTTGTTGCTGCTTTCACATCGATTGGTTAAAAAAATCGTTCACAAGACTGTAATGTGGCTCGCCGCGTATTGGATGAATCAATTGTATGTAGATCCACAAGACAACGTCATTTACTTAATTCCACATCACAAATTGTGCCTTCACATCCAAAGACACTTAAAAAATATTCAGTAAGAAGAGACAAGCTTGATGTAGAGGGACAAATGGAAACATTTTGGGAATTTAACGGTAGGTTCCCCACAAAGACACTAAGTTAGTCGAAGAAATGAAGGTCCTAGTGCACATGTTTTGGCACGATAACACTAGGCCTACTTCTAACACGAAGGATGTGTTAAAATATTGTAGGTGTGTTGCACCTACAACAATTTCCCAAAATTCTAAAAAAAATTTGGACCCTCCTTTGCTTCGAGTTAGTTAGTTCTTCTCTTGGTTTCATATTTTTGATTTTAGCTTATGGATTTTGAAACGCCTTCTCGAAATTTGAGTGCTATCAATTAACGGGTTTCTCATCATTTAAATGCTTTAAATTTCATCTTAAATTGGGCTCCTTGCTGTTTGCAAAAAACCTTTAAAACCTTAGTTTCAAAGTTTTCTTGTATCGGGAGACATTTCATTTGACTGTCCCGCCGTTGCGGGTGTCTTCCAGCTCTTAATTTTCCTTTTCGCGTCGCCATTGCGGGTGATCCTCATATCCTGAGATTCTTTTCCCGTCCCGCCGTTGCGGGTGTTTCCCAAAACTTGATCGTTTCTTTTCCGCTCCGCCGTTGCGGGTGTGTTTCAGCTCCCGACTGTTTGTTTCGCGCCAACTGTTGCGGAGAATGGTGGTTTTGTTTTACCGTGGCAGGGGGTTGATGTTCCTTCTATTGTTTCGGGCGTTGTTTTTATGCCGCATCGGAGGGGCATGAACACTGCTCTCGCCGCCGTTGCGGATCAATGGGAATCCCGAAATTTTCATTGACTGCCGACCCGGGTCTATCGAAGCCCTGTAGAGTGTGCGCTTCCCCGTTGCGGACGGCATCTCATTCCTAGCACCCGCCGTTGTGGGGGTGACCGAACTCTTGGTCATCCGACCAATCTATCCGCCGCCGCCCAACTGCGTTTCTCGATCACATGACCTTAATTTGGCGTTGCGGGTGACTTTGTAGTGAGGATGGTCCGCCGTTGCGGAGAGGGCTGAGCTTTAATCGCCCGGCATATCTTACGTGATCGCTCCGACTGAGTTGACCTGTCGCACGTGTGGAGTCTTATATATACGGAGGGCGTGTTTTTGGTTTTTTATTGTTATTTTTGCGCCCAAGCTATCGTGTTCTCCCCGCGCTGTCGACCTCGCGAATTTGGTGGAACCCCGTGCTCGTACCTTCATCCAGCTGTCGACTGGGAACTCGATCGTTGACGCCACTTCAGTTGTCCATTACTGCCAGGTAGGATCTTTGCCTCTTTTGCTTGTATTTTTTGAAGGTTTCGGCTGGGGGACTTGTGCTATTATGGAGTATGGTCAAGATTACGGCCCGTTTTTGGTTTTCTGCCCGCATACAGATGTTCTATAACCGCGGCTAGGGTTGTCGTTTTCGTTTCCCCAGTTAGTTTGCACCCGCGTTTATCTTTTATTATTTTTTGGGGGTTGGATAGCTTATTCAGCTAGAAGGGGGGGGTTTTTTCCCTTTTAAAAGCCCGCGTTTCATTTACCTCCTTCGTTTTAGCTCACCTTTAGTGGTAGAGGAAGACACGGTGCAGGCGGCCGTTATGCCGCCTGCACCTGGTTCAGTTCTTGTTATGATGAGATCCTTAACGACTTTGAAGAGGTTTGCAATGAAAGTTCATGGTAGACACCCGGCTGATCGTTTCCCCTATGTGCTTGCTCTCTTCCTCGAAGCCCTAACCTGTGCCCGCTCCGCGCTGATTCGTCGTTCTCCGCCACGCGAAACCCTAGGGCCGCGCCGCTGTCGGTTGTTTAGGATTTGGGGTGAAGAATGAATGGTGATACTGGTGGGAGCATCCTGCGTGAAATGTTGTCATGGGTGCCCGTAGTTCATGACCGCACCTATGTAAATCCATACCCGCGAATAACATAAGCTTTACCGTAGAGCCATGTTTGAATTCGGATTCTTTGTAGTCATGTGCCCTGCATTTGAGAATTATGCATTTGCACTGAATATCATTTATTTAAAATGGCATCCTGTGAAATCACGTAATTTTGATAATAGGCCATGGGATGAATAATTCTAATTTTAATTCCGCAGCATTAGGACCTTTGCTCGTTATATTGCAGAAATAGTATGATTTTGTGTGCTGATAGTTTCGGATAGTTAGGATATAGATTGGTTGTGCATACATGTGAGGGTGGTTTTCTTACTTGCACATTGATATAAGATAATAGCACAACTCAAAAGATTGCATGACTAGTTCAAATCCTTCAACTTGAAGAGCCCATATCTGATATCATTATAGTCATATAGACAATAGAGAAAGAATAAACTGCTTCTTAATATTCACAAATTTGAATTGCTTAATATCATGATGTTCTACATTGCAGGAGGATTTTAAAATGTCCAAAAGACAGAAAAAGAAGGCCCCTGTGGTAGAAGAACAAACAGCAATAGAGGTCGTCTTACCAACTGAGTATATCTATGAGGACACCCAGTGTGTCACGGGAGTTGAACCTGAATACAAGTGGGGAGACATATACAGGCTGATTTCCCGTAGGGAAGTCCCAGATACGGGCTTGGAGGAAGAACCCATTTACGCAAATATAGAAATATCAGCCATTATGAAGATTGCCACCAGGCCCAAGCTGTTTCCATGCCCGGAAGTGATGAGATGGGTCCTCCCGAATACCAACTACAACTCACTGCTCATGTGTAATGTCGAGGGCCAAGGTTATGCCGCCTTTAGCCCTGGATATGTGGCCTTAGCTTACCACCTTCCTGAGCCTCAAGTTTTCTTGACCAATGAGTGGTTGGACAATCTCAGGATGGATTTGATAGAAACCATGAGGAGAATGCTATTACCGGGGAAGCTCTATAGACATAGAGCTACTGAAGATTATGACACAGCCAGGCTTAGAGCCCCTTACAGGTTCATAGCTCTAATGCTGAATAGGATCTTCGGGAGGGCTAATGGCAGATTATTCAAATTCAAATGGATACCCCTGATTTTTTATGTGGCCACAGAAGGGACCATCTTCAACTGGTCTAGCCTGGTATCTAGTAGTCTATCTTCTTGTATAGCCGCAGCAAAAGGAGGAGTAGAACAGAAAAAATCCGAGTTTTATATGAGCTCGATCCTGATTGACTGCATACTATGCCGCCAGCCCTTCCCCGGGCTCAAATGTGTTTGGGACAGGGACAGAATGCTCGTATATGCAGCCTACAAGCTAATGGGGGCTCATCAATACCATAGTTATTATCGAGAAATCTGTGAGCATTTTATTATGCCTCTGCACACTCTTATCTTCCGAAAGGAATGTGACTGCATGTCTGAAGAAGCTATGCAGGTAATAGAGGAATATGGTGATTATTTCTTGACAGAGAACGGGATGTATCTTAGAATGTTTGGTGGGTCAAGGACACCTTATCTGCTGCCCAAGTATGCAACAGATTACATAATCCATAAGGAGGCTGTTAGACAGGTTTTTATTGACGGAGTTGGTCATTTCTTATTTCAGAAAAAGAAGGCTGTCTATCCACCCTTACCATTTAAGTTAGGCAGCTGCAGTTTCGCCAATGTAAAACAAGCTCCAGAATTTATAGAGGAACTAGGGAAGTTCCATTTTGGGGAGATGACTTTCAGGCGAAATGACACTTGTGATAGAATGGTTGAGCATTGCAGAAAGCACAAGGTTTTTTATGAGTACACCCATCATTTCGACAATGATGAATCCGTTTTCAGAAGAGCCCCGAACATGACAGCACTCAATAAGAGGTTCAAACCGAAGCACTCCACCAAGGGTGGAAAAGGATCTGAACAAGAGAAGGCTGAGCAGCCTAAGGCTGAAGAAGCAGCCCAAAGGATAAGAGAATAGGCCCAGAGGCTAGAAGAGGAGGCTGCAGAGTGGCTCCGAAAAGGAGAAGAAGAAAAGAGGAAAGCGGCCCAGGATGCAGCTGAACGAGTAAAGGAAACAGCCAGAGAAGCAGAGGAAGCTGCTAAGCAAGCAGCTGAGGAAGCCCAGAGAAAGCTGGATGAAGAGCTTCGAAAACAGGAAGCTGAGAAGACAGAGTTGACACAACAACAGGCTCCTGAATCACAGACAGAGCAGAGCCAGGGTGAAGAAATCCCTTGGGTACAAACTCTTCAAATTCCCACTACTATCACTCCTACAACCCCCATGCTCCAGTTAGTACCCTTCGCACAGGAAAAGGGGGAAGAAGTCCTTGATTTCAGTACTGTTTATTATGACAGGGCTACCAAAAGGATTATGAGGAGAACTGAGAGAAAGCTAGAGGTAGAAGGAGTGACCAGTACAATGATAACAGATAAAGCTGTGATGGTCGGGACAGATAAAGATCCAAGGTTTGTCATAAGGGCTGGGAAGGCAGCAATACACGCTACGGAGGATAACATAGACCAAATGATGATTGAGATAGAATCATCCAAGAAGACCTCCGCTCAACTTAAAGACACCCTGAGAAGGGAAAAAGAGGAAGGCAATATACTGAAAAGAAAATATGAGCATGTGCTTAAAGAAATGGAGGCCACGAAGAGCGAAATCCACGCTATTCAGCAAGAAGCACAGGTGAAAGAAACAACACAAGAAGCCCTGGGAAAAGCACAACAGGAAATTCAAGAGTTGAAGGATGAAAAGGAGCAGCTGAGGGTGAAGATAGATGACCTGACGGAGTAGCAACATATCATATATGAATCCAATACCTTGCGCGTTAAGGAGCTGGAAAAGCAGCTGGAAGAAGCAAAGGCACAGCAGGTCGATCTGCAGCCGGTTAAAGAACACATCCTGGCTCAGAAAGCTAAGGTGTTGTACCTGCAAACTGCTCTAGAGGAGGAAAGATGTCAGGTCCTCCAGATTGATGGCAGACTGGATGAAATCTTAAACAACGCTTCTTATTTTGTGGACAGGTCACAAGACATCCTTGAAGTACTGACTTCAAGGATAACCAGGGTGGAGGATGACAAGGAAGTCCCAACTGAGCTAGTAGTCAAGGATAAACAAGATTTGAAAAGGGACCATGACCTGATAGAATTCGCCGTCAACACTACAGAAGACTTCCAGAAGAATGTCAAGAAAACAAAGGGAGCATGCGCAGAATTCTTCAGGAGAACCCTGGTCACATACAACCGTTGTCAGGCAGAAGCTGAACAGAGACTACACGAGTTCCCAACTCATGATGCATTTGCAGAAATGTTGCAGAAAATGCAACAAGATGAAGAGGCCAAAGTGCAATGCATCAGAGCTGTTGATGAACCAATCCTCAGAAATGAAATAGGCCACACAGCCATTAGTATACAGCTCTTGGAGGAGCAGGTACGTTTGAACACGGCCAGAGTTGAAGCCATTCGGAGCCAAGCTGACAAATTCGAGCTGAACATTCAGTTCCTAGAACCCAACTCGTTTGAGGGTCTCGCTGCTGAAGCAGCAGCGTGGAGAAAGTTCTTGGAGGACCAAGCGGGACCCCCCTCATGAGAAGGATCGGTCAACTTTTTGTATAATTTAATATTTTGTAAAAGGTTATAAGGAATTGAAACGTTGGGGAGCCCAAAGGTCACTTTGGGCAACCCAACCAATTTTGTTTTTTGTATAAAACTAGGGAAGATAGACAAAGGAAAGGGGGCTTTTTTCCCAGTAACACTGGAGGACCTATTGTAAAAAGAACTATTTCCTTTTGCAATAAAGATTTTAGTTTTCCTGTTGGAGAAAGAGCTGTGAAGTTTCCAAATGTTATGCAATGGATGGCAGAAAGATGAACTACTTTATTTTTCAGCTTATGTCCATAAATCGTGAGATCGTTCTAACTCTGTGACCTATGTCTTGTTGAATGGTTTCTGATTTATTTAGTGGAAATTTCACTCAGAGTAATGCCTGTGTTTCATATAACAGTTAGCTATCTGATTGTTAGAATATTTTCTTGTTCATGTGTTGTAAACGTAAATATCATCTATCTGTCATTGGGTTTATTATACATGGAGATAATGCATTACTCACTAATAATCATTTTCTGGCTCCCCGGGGATAGATAGTTAGGTGTTTAGATTGTTAGTTGTTTTACTTCCTTGTGGTTTAGATGTTCGAGAACCTAAGACAAGAGGTAAGAACCTGCGCAGCACATTGTGTAGTTCCTGACATCTTTATCACCCTGCATGATTAAGGTAGGCATATGCATTGCATACATTAAGTCAAAATACAAATTCCGGTGAACCGGGCCGCAACCGGTAAACCCTTGTTGTTTCTTTGACCTACGGTAGACGGACCGTAAACCGGATGGATTCCCTATACCAAACAGTCAGCGGGCTAGTTGGGAACGCGGATTGGGGAGAATCCTTTACTGTTGCCGCCTGCGAATTTCCAGGCCTCAACAGTTTTTGGCGCTAGAAGGAGGGCCGCCAGTAAAGGCTGGCTGTGGAACTTGTTTTCCCGAGCCTATCCTACCAGCAGATGTTTGAAGTTTTCAATCTAACCTAAGTTGAAGATTCCAGTCCTATCCTTGACAGATTGTGTTAGTAGTTTAACTGTGCTCATGGCTGGTAATCAACCTAACCCTTTGCCAGCATGGAGGGCTAGGTCACCTCTGAACTTAACTCCTCCTTTGCACAACTTGCCTCAAGCCTTTGACAAGCTTTTACCTAAGTTTGACCCCGCGAACCATATTGCTGTAGATGATCACCTTCAAAGATTTTACCTAGCACTAGAAGGGCTAAGGGCTGGAGAGCATGAAGACGTAGTGTGCAGGATTTTTCCTCATACTCTGAAAGGATCAGCAGCATCCTGGTATTTTGGACTACCTGTAAATTCCATTCCTGATTGGGATACTTTTGAAAGGATTTTCATAAATAAATACACAACCCAGGAGACACATGCCTCGTTGATGAAAGGGCTTGGTTTGTTGAGGAAAGAGAAGAATGAAAAGGTACGAAGTTTCACTCAGAGATTTTCAATGTACTTAAAAAAAATTTCTGTTGTGGACAGACCCTCAGATAAAGTCTTAATTGAGTATTATACCTCAGCCCTAGGACCTGAGCTGGCCATGTTTTCCAAGATGAAAGTCAAGCCTACATTGGTGGAAACTTATCAAGAGGCTGAAAGTGAGAGTATAGAGGACTATCCTGACTCAGTTGAAGAGAAAACCATCGTAAGAAGAGGCTCACTGCTGTTTAAACCTAAAGAAGATCAACCACATGACTATCATGAGACGATGAAAGTGCTTCAGAAGCTGTCCAACCGAGTTGTAGAATTGGAAAAGGAAAGGGACGTTCAGAAAACCAACAAACCATACTATCCAAAGAGAGAAGATAATAATCAATGGCAGGTCCCACCACCAAATGTGGCATCAATAAACATAACAGAAATAGGAGGAGATAATTTCTGTACCTTTCATCAACAACCTCATTCGGAGAAGAAGTGTCCTCAATGGCTACATTCAATGACAATAGTGATGAATAAATTGTTGGATCCAGAATTGACTAGGCGCAGTGGTGAGGAAGGAAAGAAGAAACAGACCATAGTAAAAACAGAGGATGATACTATGTTCTCATGGAATGGAGTTTCATTGTTTAACACTGAAGTAAATGCTCTCAAATCTCAGCATACATGTAAAACCACAGAAGATAAGAGATTGACAAACAATGACAATGCAAAACTTTCAAAAGTTCAAGAATTGCAGGGGAAAAGCGAAAGGCAGACCGATATAAAGGCTAAAGATGACTTGTTTACAGATATTCATGGCAAACAGGACACAGAGCCACCCATTAAACTTACCAAGCTGGTAGAAGATGATGAAGAAAGCAAAGCTGGCACGTTGAAAGAGGAGTTTCCCACAACAAACCAACTTGTGGAAGAAAAGATTGAATTGATTAAGACAAAGAAAACCAGCGCTCCACCTTTCCTTGTGACCCTTGAAATCCTCAATCATCAGGTGCATAATTGTTTGGTGGATTCGGGATCTTCTATGAATGTTATGCCTCTGGTAGTTTGCAAAAAACTCAAGGGTCGGATAAAGCCTACTCTCTGGGATGTTACTCAACTTGACAAAACTAGTGTCAAAGTAGTAGGAGAAATGGAGAATGTGATGATTCAATTGTCTGCAAATAAAAGGATATGCCACTACATTGACATCATAATAGCAGACATTCCTGATGGTTATGGGATGATTTTAAACCGAGACTGGACATCGAGACTCAATGGGTACTTTGCTTCAGATTGGTCTCACCTGTGGTTACCTCAGAAAGGTAGCCCAAACTTGAGTAATATTTTAAGAGAGCCTTTCATGAAGCATAACGTCACTAAACTAGGAGAAGGAAACGAATCTGCTGATTCTGTCCTGGGAAACTATCTTACTGAGCTTAAGCTAGAACACCATTCCTCAAAAAGAGCCAACCCTGTAATGGACACTCAGTCTGAGCTCCTTCATCTCCCTCAGGCTGAAAGAAATGATTGCAGAATTTTAGATATGGGTTCCATCTCAATAACTGCACAGCTGGACCATGGGTAGACAATTCAGGTAGGAAATCCAGCTCATTCCTAGTTCTTTAGATTTGAAATTTTTGGAATGGGCAAATCTTTTGCTTCGATGTTTTATTTTGTATATAAATAAACTGTTTTGTTGCTGATTCTATTTTCTGTTTTCAATGCTTTAATGTTTTCTTTCTATTAATTACTTGTTACGCTGCTATTTTCTTAGGGTTTGCTAGTTTTCCTTCGTTCTAATAAGAGGCAAACTTTTGGATGCAACGGAAACGTCAGGGTTCTGTATTAACTAAAATCCTGAGCAAAGGGACTGTGTTTTAAAATATAGAATGTCTTCTGGTAATTGTATTCCTATCTGGCCGTGCATTCATTTGAAGTCTTACTTAATCCCTGTAAATAACTCAGAAGTAAAAGGGGTCTGAAATACTATTTAGAGGCTCCATTCATCTCACATCTTAAATACCCAAGGGGGTGACAGCACTAGACCCACGGAGAGGAAGCAGAGTGAAACAGTTTATCATATATAAATGATCCCATGCCATGAATTAAGAAAAAGGGATAAAAGCTCTTAAGAGTCACTTCTTCCAAAAGAAACAAGACATATTAGAGCAAAGCTCTAAAAAGCATAAAACTCAAAGCATAAAGTATCAAATGGCCACAAGATCCTCTCCGTCCGTGAATTAATATATGGAATACATCATTCACACAAAAGGACACTATGGGATAGAGGATCCTGAATTAAAATTCAGTAAGAAAGGCCCACAGAAGGACTCATATCAAAAGAACTAAAGTTCAGAAAGCACAAAAGTACATAATGGCATGGGAATGAGGAACAAGAGGGTAACACTGTTCACTTTCTGTCACAATCTTGTGGTGTCGAAGCTGTAGCCTCTAAAGGGCAGGTAAAATGAACCTCATTCATTTGGCCTCCGAAGAGTTATTCATACCTGGAATACTGCTGGTGTTACCTTTTCCCAAAAAGATAGACTTCTACTAAGTGACTTAATGCATGTTTTGGCTGACTTGGACATACATACATCTAAAAGAGTTCGATTTTATTCAGACAGTATTAAGCTGGGAAAGAAAATTAATCCAGAGATCTGGGGTTCACCAGGTAGTCGCCAATTGTTGCACCTGCAACAATTTCCCAAAATTCTAAAAAAAATTTGGACCCTCCTTTGCTTCGAGTTAGTTAGTTCTTCTCTTGGTTTCATATTTTTGATTTTA
>LPNX011134469.1:11867-44790 GCA_001517045.1 Pseudotsuga menziesii
TTACGATTTGGGGTGAAGAATGAATGGTGATACTGGTGGGAGCATCCTGCGTGAAATGTTGTCATGGGTGCCCGAAGTTCATGACCGCACCTATGTAAATCCATACCCGCGAATAACATAAGCTTTACCGTAGAGCCATGTTTGAATTCGGATTCTTTGTAGTCATGTGCTCTGCATTTGAGAATTATGCATTTGCACTGAATATCATTTATTTAAAATGGCATCCTGTGAAATCACGTAATTTTGATAATAGGCCATGGGATGAATAATTCTAATTTTAATTCCGCAGCATTAGGACCTTTGCTCGTTATATTGCAGAAATAGTCTGAGTTTGTGTGCTGATAGTTTCAGATAGTTAGGATATAGATTGGTTGTGCATACATGTGAGGGTGGTTTTCTTACTTACACATTGATATAAGATAATAGCACAACTCAAAAGATTGCATGACTAGTTCAAATCCTTCAACTTGAAGAGCCCATATCTGATATCATTATAGTCATATAGACAATAGAGAAAGAATAAACTGCTTCTTAATATTCATAAATTTGAATTGCTTAATATCATGATGTTCTACATTGCAGGAGGATTTTAAAATGTCCAAAAGACAGAAAAAGAAGGCCCCTGTGGTAGAAGAACACAGAGCAATAGAGGCCGTCTTACCAACTGAGTATATCTATGAGGACACCCAGTGTGTCACGGGGGTTGAACCTGAATACAAGTGGGGAGACATATACAGGCTGATTTCCCGTAGGGAAGTCCCAGATACGGGCTTGGAGGAAGAACCCATTTACGCAAATATAGAAAAATCAGCCATTATGAAGATTGCCACCAGGCCCGAGCTGTTTCCATGCCCGGAAGTGATGAGATGGGTCCTCCCGAATACCAAACCACAACTCAATGCTCATGTGTAATGTCGAGGGCCAAGGTTATGCCGCCTTTAGCCCTGGATATGTGGCCTTAGCTTACCACCTTCCTGAGCCTCAAGTTTTCTTGACCAATGAGGGGTTGGACAATCTCAGGATGGATTTGATAGAAACCATGAGGAGAATGCTATTATCGGGGAAGCTCTATAGACATAGAGCTACTGAAGATTATGACACAGCCAGCCTTAGAGCCCCTTTCAGGTTCATAGCTCTAATGCTGAATAGGATCTTCGGGAGGGCTAATGGCAGATTATTCAAATTCGAATGGATACCCCTGATTTTTTATGTGGCCACAGAAGGGACCATCTTCAACTGGTCCAGCCTGGTATCTAGTAGTCTATCTTCTTGTATAGCCGCAGCAAAAGGAGGAGTAGAACAGAAAAAATCCGAGTTTTATATGAGCTCGATCCTGATTGACTGCATACTATGCCGCCAGCCCTTCCCCGGGCTCAAATGTGTTTGGGACAGGGACAGAATGCCCGTATATGCAGCCTACAAGCTAATGGGGGCTCATCAATACCATAGTTATTATCGAGAAATCTGTGATCATTTTATTATGCCTCTGCACACTCTTATCTTCCGAAAGGAATGTGACTGCATGTCTGAAGAAGCTATGCAGGTAATAGAGGAATATGGTGACTATTTCTTGACAGAGAACGGGATGTATCTTAGAATGTTTGGTGGGTCAAGGACACCTTATCTGCTGCCCAAGTATGCAACAAATTACATAATCCATAAGGAGGCTGTTAAACAGGTTTTTATTGACGGAGTTGGTCATTTCTTATTTCAGAAAAAGAAGGTTGTCTATCCACCCTTACCATTTAAGTTAGGCAGCTGCAGTTTCGCCAATGTAAAACAAGCTCCAGAATTTATAGAGGAACTAGGGAAGTTCCATTTTGGGGAGATGACTTTCAGGCAAAATGACACTCATGATAGAATGGCTGAGCATTGCAGAAAGCACAAGGTTTTTTATGAGTACACCCATCATTTCGACAATGATGAATCCGTTTTCAGAAGAGCCCCGAACATGACAGCACTCAATAAGAGTTTCAAACCAAAGCACTCCACCAAGGGTGGAAAAGGATCTGAACAAGAGAAGGCTGAGCAGGCTAAGGCTGAAGAAGCAGCCCAAAGGATAAGAGAAGAGGCCCAGAGGCTAGAAGAGGAGGCTGTAGAGTGGCTCCGGAAAGGAGAAGAAGAAAAGAGGAAAGCGGCCCAAGATGCAGCTGAACGAGTAAAGGAAACAGCCAGAGAAGCAGAGGAAGCTGCTAAGCAAGCAGCTGAGGAAGCCCAGAGAAAGCTGGATGAAGAGCTTCGAAAACAGGAAGCTGAGAAGACAGAGTTGACACAACAACAGGCTCCTGAATCACAGACAGAACAGAGCCAGGGTGAAGAAATTCCTGGGGTACAAACTCTTCAAATGCCCACTACTATCACTCCTACAACCCCCATGCTCCAGTTAGTACCCTTCGCACAGGAAAAGGGGGAAGAAGTCCCTGATTTCAGTACTCTTTATTATGACAGGGCTACCAAAAGGATTATGAGGAGAACTGAGAGAAAGCTAGAGGTAGAAGGAGTGACCAGTACAATGATAACAGATAAAGCTATGATGGTCGGGACAGATAAAGATCCAAGGTTTGTCATAAGGGCTGGGAAGGCAGCAATACACGCTACGGAGGATAACATAGACCGAATGATTATTGAGATAGAATCATCCAAGAAGACCTCTGCTCAGCTTAAAGACACCCTGAGAAGGGAAAAAGAGGAAGGCAATAGACTGAAAAGAAAATATGAGCATGTGCTTAAAGAAATGGAGGCCACGAAGAGTGAAATCCACGCTATTCAGCAAGAAGCACAGGTGAAAGAAACAACACAAGAAGCCCTGGGAAAAGCACAACAAGAAATTCAAGAGTTGAAGGATGAAAAGGAGCAGTTGAGGGTGAAGATAGATGACCTGACGGAGCAGCAACATATCATATATGAATCCAATACCTTGCGCGTTAAGGAGCTGGAAAAGCAGCTGGGAGCAGCAAAGGCATAGCAGGTTGATCTGCAGCCGGTTAAAGAACACATCCTGGCTCAGAAAGCTAAGGTGTTGTACCTGCAAACTGCTCTAGAGGAGGAAAGATGTCAGGTCCTCCAGATTGATGGCAGATTGGATGAAATCTTAAACAACGCTTCTTATTTTGTGGACAGGTCGCAAGACATCCTTGAAGTACTGACTTCAAGGATAACCAGGGTGGAGGATGACAAGGAAGTCCCAACTGAGATAGTAGTCAAGGATAAACAAGCTTTGAAAAGGGACCATGACCTGATAGAATTCGTCGTCAACACTGCAGAAGACTTCCAGAAGAATGTCAAGAAAACAAAGGGAGCATGCGCAGAATTCTTCAAGAGAGCCCTGGTCACATACAACCGTTGTCAGGAAGAAGCTGAACAGAGACTACACGAGTTCCCAACTCATGATGCATTTGCAAAAATGTTGCAGAAAAGGCAACAAGATGAAGAGGCCAAAGTGCAATGCATCAGAGCTGTTGATGAACCAATCCTTAGAAATGAAATAGGCCACACAGCCATTAGTATACAGCTCTTGGAGGAGCAGGTACGTTTGAACACGGCCAGAGTTGAAGCCATTCGGAGCCAAGCTGACAAATTCGAGCTGAACATTCAGTTCCTGGAACCCAACTCGTTTGAGGGTCTCCCTGCTGAAGCAGCAGCGTGGAGGAAGTTCTTGGAGGACCAAGCGGGACCCCCCTCATGAGAAGGATCGGTCAACCTTTTGTATAATTTAATATTTTGTAAAAGGTTATAAGGAATTGAAACGTTGGGGAGCCCAAAGGTCACTTTGGGCAACCCAACCAATTCTGTTTTTTCTATAAAAATAGGGAAGATAGACAAAGGAAAGGGGTCTTTTTTCCCAGTAACACTGGAGGACCTATTGTAAAAAGAACTATTTCCTTTTGCAATAAAGATTTTAGTTTGCCTGTTGGAGAAAGAGCTGTGAAGTTTCCAAATGTTATGCAATGGATGGCAGAAAGATGAACTACTTTATTTTTCAGCTTATGTCCATAAATCGTGAGATCGTTCTAACTCTGTGACCTATGTCTTGTTGAATGGTTTCTGATTTATTTAGTGGAAAATTCACTCAGAGTAATGCCCGTGTTTCATATAACAGTTAGCTATCTGATTGTTAGAATATTTTCTTGTTCATGTGTTGTAAACGTAAATATCAGCTATCTGTCATTGGGTTTATTATACATGGAGATAATGCATTACTCACTAATAATCATTTTCTGGCTCCCCGGGGATAGATAGTTAGGTGTTTAGATTGTTAGTTGTTTTACTTCCTTGTGGTTTAGATGTTCGAGAACCTAAGACGAGAGGTAAGAACCTACGCAGCACATTGTGTAGTTCCTGACATCTTTATCACCCTGCATGATTAAGGTAGGCATATGCATTGCATACATTAAGTCAAAATACAAATTCTGGTGAACCGGGCCGCAACCGGTAAACCCTTGTTGTTTCTTTGACCTACGGTAGCCGGACCGTAAACCGGACGGATTCCCTATACCAAACAGTCAGCGGGCTAAATGGGAACGCGGATTGGGGAGAATCCTTTACTGTTGCCGCCTGCGAATTTCCAGGCCTCAACAAGGTGTTCTAGAAACAATGAACCTCATGTTAAACATTATCTTGACATGACACAAACTCAACTGTTCGAGATGTTTAAAGTTTCCCACGTAGAGCTAAGGCTCGGGAAAAGATCTTTTGAAAAATGCAAGCCTTGGTATGTTAGAATCAATACCATCCGGAACACTTGTTGTTGTAGATACCACATAGAGTTTGACCTATATTACCATACATTTTCACATATACGTCATTTTTTGCATCTTAACCATGTGCAGGAATGCTCAAGTACAGTACCGCCAATGTCATCCGAAGATTTCATCCATAGCATAATGTGCCCAAGGCAAGATGGCCAGACACATTACTTACAACAATGTGTAGAGGGTTCTTGCAACAATTGTGGTGGGCTATCATTATGGTTTGATTGCATCCATGAGAGTGAAGATCAAACATTCGGGAATGCAATTGTCGAGAAGCAGAGCTATCAATATGAGACATATCAACTACATGATGGGAAAGAAAACAGGAAGATTAAATTTGTTGACTTCACAAGTAAATTGTTGAATATTGACATATTAATATTCATGTACATCTTTTTATGTTGTTTTATAACACTGTTTATTTTTTTACACCAGGTGCAAGTATGTGATTTTATTTCAGAGTTTCGTGGAAAGATCCAACAATACATTCAACATGTCGATATGGCATGGTGGAAAGATGAGCAATTCAGAATATGCCGAGACACCTTCCCTCTCGGAAAAATACTATCAGTGGTTGACTTTGTGGAAAATTACACCCTACAACCACAAAATGAAATAAAAATTCAATACTATCACTCAGAGCAGGTGAGCATAATGGTGCATATCACGTATCAACATGGGCCAGATAGCAATGAAGAGAAACGTGTGATATTGAAAGATAGTCACTTCTACATAAGTGACGACCAGACCCATGACATCCATTATGTGTAGCATTGCTTTAAATTATTCTATGATCATGTGATAGCTATGGATATACCATTTTATCGTCATTTCATTTGGTCAGATGGTTGTGCTGGACAATTCAAGAATGCACGCGTATTTGAATGGTTGTGTTTGTTGCACATAAAATACAAGGTGCCACATGTATGGAACTACTTTGAAACTGGTCATGGAAAAAGAGAGCACGATGGTGATGGTGCATGCATAAAAACTGCCCTTTGAAGGGAAGAGATGAAGTTTATAGGTGCTCGCCTTCGATACGCTGCATCTATAGTGAAATGGTGTCCATCTGTCATGGGAGAAAAAGCAACAAGGAAACACCTAGTGCAGAGAATATTCTAGGAGGTGACAAATGTGCACCGATCCCAAACACATCGGGTGAACACAGTGCATGGAACTCGACAGTTTCATTCAATTAGAAGCTCAGACAACTCGACCCTACAAATTTGGACAAGATTGAAGGCTTGCTTTTGCAGTTCCTGTAGCATTGATGGATGGGATGATTGTGAGTATAGAGATACAGTTGATACATGGGATTGAGTGACACTTGGCACCAATTTCAACGGGGTTAATGAAATAGACTATTTGGAGGATGATTAAACACATATTTCTACATACTATGATCACATATCGGATCTCATACAAGCAGGTACAAAAAAGTAAATTAGTAGTACCTAAATTAGAAATTACATTTATGTATTGTTAACTCGACCTAAGTAGAATTTAATTTATGTAGAAATTAGAAATGCAAGACCTTATTTAAAAAGTGTATTGTTAACTCGACCTATTTCCTTTCACAAGTCAGATATATGTAGTGGTTGCCCCAAAAAATAATGAATGGGAATCTGACTATTGGTTGGCACGTTGCTTAGAGGGGAAACAAACCATTCTTGAACCTATTACAGATGATGAAAATATTGAATTCCCAACTAGCTCGATGGTTATAAAAGGGGAGTACTTGACACTTGCAGCATAACAGAAAAGGAAGGGTGGGTATGCATATTAGGATTATAAACCAGGAGCTATTGTATACCACTTCACCAACCTAGTAGTTGGTATAAACATCAAGTTGCGCACACTTAGTCACAAAAATAGGTCACATGTACGATACTTACTACCTCATATAGAACACAAAAGATGGATGGACACCATCAGCAGCAGAGATGATCCATATGGCCTACTCGTTTGAGTGCATTGTCAGGTGCGTTATTTAACCTTTAAAGTGCATGTTGAAGCACAATTTAAATTATTCAGCCTTAGTTTATTCCCAATGTAATAAACCTGTGATTGATAGATACCATTCACATACATAATATTATTGAGAGGATACTAGACATTATAAACACGATCGTACAACCTCAGGTGAGTTATCTATAAATCATGTTTGCACATTTTCATTGGGTTCTCTTTATTTTCTTATGAGAGTACTAATGTCTAGCCTTTCGTGTGCCTAGGATACAAACACCATATATGTCAGATTGGAGGTGACAAGAATGGTGTCTTTAGACACCAACAAATAGAAATCGGAAAATAACATGCTTTCAAGTTGCTAGAAGTCACCAAGTGTCCCTGAACGACATTTTCATGCGACTTTCAATTGGACATAACTCGGAAACCAGAGGTCGGATCGAAGAACCGTAGACTCTGTTGGTCTCCTGGCATGCGATTACCTCTAGGTGGCCCTCTCCCTCATGTTTTAAAGGACCAATGACTTCATTGTGTATTGATTTCTTAAAATAGATTTTTGCTCACTTTTCTTCAATGCAACTCTTACATTGGTGGGTCAACTCTGCAAAACCCTTGACCGTGCCTCTTACAAGTTATGAGATGGAACTAAAACCGCATGTACATGTACAAATTGAAAACCAAATAGGGTTTCATGAACTACAAATTTCATGGTATCATTAGGGTTGACAAGTTATGAGATGGAACTAGGGTTTAGTGACCTCTTTACAAGTTATGAGATGGAACTAGAAACACATGTACATGTACAAATTGAAAAACAACTAGGGTTTCATGAACTACAAATTGCATGCTATCACTAGGGTTGACAAGTTAGTGGATGGAACTAGGGTTTAGTGACCTCTTTACAAGTTATGAGATGGAAGTAGAAACACATGTACATGAACAAATAGAAAACCAGCTAGGGTTTCATGAACTACAAATTGCATGCTATCACTAGGGTTGACAAGTTAGTGGATGGAACTAGGGTTTGGTGACCTCTTTACAAGTTATGAGCTGGAAATAGAAACACATGTACATGAACAAATATAAGACTAACTAGGGTTTCATGAACTACAAATTCCATGCTATCACTAGGGTTGACAAGTTAGTGGATGGAACTAGGGTTTAGTGACCTCTTTACAAGTTATGAGATGGAACTAGGGTTTAGTGACCTCTTTACAAGTTATGAGATGGAACTAGAAACACATGTACATGTACAAATTGAAAAACAACTAGGGTTTCATGAACTACAATTTGCATGCTATCACTAGGGTTGACAAGTTATGAGATGGAACTAGGGCTTTATGACCTCTTTACAATTTATGAGATGGAAGTAGAAACACATGTACATGAACAAATAGAAAACCAACTAGGGTTTCATGAACTACAAATTGCATACTATCACTAGGGTTCACAAGTTAGTGGATGGAACTAGGGTTTAGTGACCTCTTTACAAGTTATGAGATGGAAGTAGAAACACATGTACACGAACAAATAGAAAACCAACTAGGGTTTCATGAACTACAAATTGCATACTATCACTAGGGTTGACAAGATTGTGGATGGCACTAGGGTTTAGTGACCTCTTTACAAGTTATGAGATGGAACTAGAAACACATGTACATGTACAAATTGAAAAACAACTAGGGTTTCATGAACTACAAATTGCATGCTATCATTAGGGTTGACAAGTTATGGTATGATGTTAGTATCATAGGGTATTGTAGGGTATGATGTTAGTATTGTACGGTATGGTATGCTATTATGGTATCATTTTAGTATGTTATGGTACATGTTATGTTATGGTATGTTAGTATGATATGATGTTAGTATCATAGAGTATTGTGGGGTATGATATGGTATATTACACATGCATGTAGAAACACATGTACATGATGTTAAAGTTAGTGGTATGGTTATGATGTTAGTGTATGTAATTTATGTAGTGTATGGTATGGTTTGGTTATGATGTTAAAAATTTGAGGATAGCCATAATGCTAAAAAGTTGATGATAGTTAAATTTAGGTAGTTGTATGGTATGGTTATGGTTATGGTGTCTAGTGATTATCTTCCATGACTTACTTAATCGTTACTTGATCTTAGTTGGATGAGTCATAAATTCTTCCTTTAAGTATTGGAAATTCATACTAGCACACAGGTGAACCACACATATCATGTTCCAAAATCAAGTCAACCATATATTTATAAATTTGAACCTTCCTTTATATTATATATGTATACAAATAATGTTACAAAAAATGGCATGCCACATGTCCATAATACAAAATAGTGGATAAAAATATACATCTGTGTGTATACAAACAAAAGGCTAAATGTATGTACCCCTCCATGCATTTATTCTAATTATCCCCCCTTTCACTGCCGTTGTCAATGTTTTCTGAGAAGTCTAGCTTTCTCTTCCAACTGCTCAGTGGTGATCCCCAACGCTGAACAAGAGGGACAAGTCGCATTAGTGGAGACTGCAGAAAAACCAAAATTTGTAAGTTAGTTTACCAACCTATAAAAATTCTATGTACATTTGTTCAAATTCCAAACCAATATAACATTTTTACTTACTGTACGTGAGTAAGTAATGGTGGGTCATGGTGCATCACTAGCAGAGACCCTGATTGGGTGCTCTTCAAGCACCACTTGCTCACTATCAAGCTGCATAAAAAATATATATATGCCAATGTCAACAAATCAATGGGTGCATGAAAAACATACTTGCATGTACAAATAAAACTATATTACATGGAGGGATAATGACTTTTTCAAAGAAATCGAGACATACATGTACATTGGGGGGGAAGAGGTGGGTTACCGATTTGGTGCTCTTCAAGCACCAAATCAGAGAAAGTGATACATAAATGTACAAAGAAAGCGATACATAAACGTACCTGCTAACTCATCAGAGGTGGGTCACCGATTTGGTTCTCTTCAAGCACCGATGCCTCACTAGAAGCCTACATAAAGTAACACATGCCAATTTTAGATAATAAAAAGAATCAGAGACATATATACTACATGGATGAAAAATGATGTTTTCAAAGAAATCGAAACATACATGCACCTAGCGGGGGGGAAGAGGTGGGTCACCAACAACCTCGCTTTGGTGCTCTTCAAGCACCACTGGCTCAATAGATTACTGCATAAAGTAACATATGTCAATGTCAGATAATACAAAGAAACGAGATATATACAACATGGAGGGATAATGACTTTTTCAAATAAATCGATACATGCATGTACATTGGGGGGGGGGGAGGTGGGTGAGAAACGACCCTGATTGGATGCTCTTTAATAACCACTCGCTCACTATCAAACTGCATAAAATAATATATATGTCAATGTCAGCATATCAATGGGGGGAATAAGGAAAAAGATACTTACATGTACAAAAAGCAATATAAGCAAGAGTTGCAATATATAAATATACCCGGGGGACATGAGGAGGTGTGTAACCAGTGGGTCGAACAATTGTCAATGAGATAAAAGGATTTATACATGCATTAGCGAAGAAGTTCGCTTGTTGGAAAACATCATCAAAATCACATTCCTACGTACAAAAGGATAAAGATAGAATTAGACAATTTCAAAAAATTAAAAAAGTACATGTTGAATCATTAAAATCACAATTAAAAGAAAGCGATACATAAACGTAAATGCTGGCTCGTCAGAGGTGGGTCACCGATTTGGTACTCTTCAAGCACCAGTGTCTCACTAGAATCCTGCATAAAGTAACATATGTCAATTTCATATAATAAAAATAATTAGAGACATATATACTACATGGACAGAAAATGATGTTTTCAAAGAAAGCGAAACATACATGTACCTCGATTTGGTTCTCTTCAAGCACCATTGGCTCAATAGATTCCTACATAAAGTAACATATGTCAATGGCAGATAATACAAAGAAAACAAGACATATACAACATGGATGAAAAATGATTTTTTCAAAGAAAGTGAAACATACATGTACCTGGGGGTGGGGGAGAGGCGGGTCACCCATCAAGATATCATGCTACGTAACAAAACATAAAGATACAATTAGAAAAATTCTAAAAATTAAAAGCATGAATGTTGAATTATTAAAAGCATATTTAAAATAATACCTGGGTCTAGGAATATTCCTCTACATGAGAGGGACTAGGCTGGGATTCAACATACTCATCTTGCTCACCCTGCCTAAAACATAGTGTATCCAGATTAGGATGTATTGAATGTTACAATCTCTACTATAAATATGTAAATAACAATGACAAATTAAAAAGTATACTTCTTACAGCTAATGGTGAAGAACCAAACCCATATGCAATATTGACTACTGCATCAATGTTCTCAACATCAATCGACGGACTATGCGAATCTCGGGTGTCATGGGATACCAGCTGTATATTTGTTCACATAATTTGTTAGATAATTAAATAGAAATAAATTGTGAAACAATTGAAAATTGTGATATAAAACAAAATATAATATTAAAATAATGAGTTTTACTTACATATTGAAGTAATCCATCGTCTCGAAACTATGAAGCAGGGCCATAACATATGCCTCCACACGCTGTGCAATGGTGTGGAGTAACACGACGCTCTAAACGCTCTGTGTCTCTAGTGTGATATGTAGATGGATCCTTACTGTGCGATGGGCTGGCCTCAGAAGTGCCAACCCCTTGGTCTACATTGCCTTGGACAGCAGTCCCATGCTGAAGCAATGTGTCTGCTAAGTCGAATAAGGCCTCCCGTGTATCGTCATTCACAAGACCGCAGGAGGATATAGCCGAGGGGGTTTTGGTGTGTGTGGAGGGCATGGCACACGGTTAGGACCAGTCCTAGCCCCTTCCCTATCTTGGGGAATCCCATGACCCACACCCTAGAAGTCTAAAATATCGAAATAGTTCACATGTTTCCCTAGGATGAATTTTGCATACAACTTCCCCAGGAAATAAAATGGGATGTCTGTATTCCCATGAGGGTCTTCATCGAAGACCATATACCAGTGATCCCTCCATTTCGATGTAATATTTGGTTCCATGCACCAGTCTATGGAAATGTGTGCTCGACTGGTGGGTGGAACCAATCCGGTGCTAGGGTCTCGGAATAATGAAAACAATTGGTCTTTTGTAATATTTAGGTTTTTGATGTATTTATAACTCAAACCATCGGAATAGTATTGCCTCATGGATTCTCTGTACGAGCTAATGTTGTGCAGAGCTCCCTGGGCATTGGCAATTGTGTTTGTTATGGTGTCTAATGCATCAGCTAAAGATTGTCTCAAATGATCCCCCCCCTCTAAAAGATGAACTAATGCGCCTCAATGCACCCAAATGAGCCAGAATCTGTGAATTCCGGTCTTGTTCCCCCTCTGTGTTTGGGTTAGTGTTCGTGTTTGAGTTTGTGTTTGGGTTTATGTTTGGGTTAGGTTCATTTTGCACAGTATCTTGAACATTCTTGTATCTGTTAAGATTAAAACAACAAATTACAAATTGTTTTAATATATCATTCTTTAATTTAATTCAATTTTTTTTATTAAATTCGTTTTAAGTTTTTAACAAATATAAAAACTATGAAAATAACAAAAAAAACAAATATTGAATACAACTATGGATGATATGAGTACTTACCTTCCATTGGAGCCAAGCCACCTCCAAATGCTCTAACGCAAAACGCTCGTGCGGTATTTCATCGTCCCAATTTCGCCTCACTGTGCAAATAACAAATTGAGGCCCGCGACATATGCGATATATCGCACTTGCAATTTGTAAAACTTTAAAAATGCACATGTGATATATCGCATATGTGATATCTACTAACTAACCTTAGCCTCGTCTTTGGGCTCAGGTTTTCCGAACGTAGCATCAATAACGCATATGTGTTGTGGATTTACATTTTGGAAGTGCATTTCGATTTCTAAAGTGGCACTAAAAAGTGGAACCAACTTCGTGCGAGCGCCTAGAGGCAAGATGTTGAAAAATGACAAAAAAGGTTGTTCAAAAAAATCAAAAGATTAAGATGTATATGCAACCCCAAAAACTCAGAAGATATCGATGGAAGATGATGCTACAAGATAATGAAAATGACCCAAAAAAAAAGTTGCTCAAAAAACTCAGAAGAAGTTGCTCCAAAAACTTAGAATATGTAGATGCAACTCCAAAAACTAAAAAGATATGCAAGATGATGTTGTTGGAAGAAGATTTTTCTCTCTCGGCTAAGAAGGTGGTTCCAAAGAAGAGGTGGCTCGAGAAGGTGGTCCAAGAAGAAGCAGTGCGGTGATTTTCTAGATTTGGATGATTTGGTAGGTTGCATTTAATTCACAAATTAGATGAGTTGAGTTATGAGGTTGCCAAGAAATTGATTTCTTATGGAGAGATTTATAATAGTTTCAAGCATTGAGTCAAATATATGCAAAGTGAAGGTTAGTAATAGGAAATCAAACAATGACTCAAAACTATGGTTATGTTGTTGTGCAAATGCATCTATTAGCTTCTTTATGAAATAAATAAATGGTGAGAAGGAAAGTAAACCAATTTCTGAGATAAATAAATAATGAGAAGGCACAGAACCAATTTGTTACATAAACAAAATTAAATGGTGCACACTTAATTATGCACCCATCCTTTGCATTTATACATAGTCATGTTTCCCAATTCCCATGTTGTCGTTGCGACAATAATGCTTCAAATTATAATCCAATCACATTGCACAAAATTCAGACTTTTATATTAGTAAATTAAAAAATGGCTCTGAAATTTTGGTTAAAATGTATGTTACAGTTAAAATCAACTGCAACTAATACACAATCAACCCAGATCGAATACAATAGTATCTTGACCTTCGAGACAGACTCATAACACTACCTTTTCAAGTTGTTGGTAAATTCATCTTACCATAACCTATATATGTGTGATTGACATTATTGGCTATTAGTTTGAAAATGTCATTTTCTTATAGTATTTGGTTGAAATTGGTGTAATTCTATGGAAGGGATAGATATTATAAACTTTAATTATTTATTAATATTTTTTGTGTTTTAGTAGAAGTTGAGAGGTTTGGTAGGATATGTATGTATGTTGATAAATTTAGAAATTTAATATTTATGTAAAGGAAATTACCATTTATTTAATAAATAATGAAATCTCACATTTCAATTTGGTGTATATGTAGGTAATAACTTTAAATTAAATAATTATAATTAGTACACCTAAAAATTGTCAAATCCCTTAATTTTCTTAACTCATGTAGTATTGGTGTTTTGTTATTAGGTAATTAATTTTAATGGTAATGAGGATTATGGTGAGAGAGCTCTCTAAATTTGGTATTTGAATGGTTACCATCTATGATTCTTGATGTAGTATATCTATGGTGGACCATTAAAGTTAATTTATTATATATCTTCATTTGTTATTTAGGTGTTATTTGGTTTTAGCTAAGATATCCAACAAGAGAGTACATGACAAGGATATCTACATTTGAATATGTCTAGGATGTTTGATAGTAAAAGTAGTACATTTTAGGACCATTGTGCCCAAGAAAGAGGGTCGATGGAGAAGGTTTGGCTATGCATAACTTCATATAGAATATTACATTGTTGGGTATTATGCCAATAAGGTCCATGAACTAAGTGTTAAGAGTGTCCATCAAGTTCTGGTGGTGGAGGGTTTGCAATGCGAGTTTGGGGGATGAGTCATGTAGAGTGAGGAATTCTTAAATATGATATATCATGGCAATGATGTTGCAATTTAGAGAAAATGAGATGATCATGAGATAATAACTATGATGGATTATTTGACACAAAGATATTGTTGCTTCTTGGTATTATCCCTATGTTTTAATATGTTATCAACCACTACTTCAATTCTCTTATTTTTTGTATTTTACTAATTAAAATAATTACTAACAAAATAATGCAGAAACTAATATGGTTGCTTCTTGGTATTATCCCTATGTTTTGACATGTTATCAACCACTACTTCAATTCTCCTATTTTTGTGTTTTGCTACTTCATGTTATCGATATCTTTGAGTTCTCTTTATCATTACTTTATTTTATAAGTAGAAAGATATGCTTTATGATGTAACATGTGATCATATTGTGTTTTAGTGAGCTTAAAGTTTTTTTTTAAAATATATATATATATATATATATATATATATATTTTAANATAATATCTATATAACCTTTTTAATATTGAAAATTTAATATGTATGAACATGTTAACTATTATATTTAATTGTTGCGTGGAGAGTTAGTAGATTATTATAAAAGAAAGTTAAATTATATTGATTAGATATTATACCTATATCAATCATAAAAATGAATAAAATAGCTTGAGGTGTGAATTTTTTCCTAATATAAACAATTTAAGCTAAAAAGAATGTAAACAAAAAAATTGGGTTTTTCTCAATGTATAATAAATTCTAGTTAATATATTAGTTACTTAACATTTATAAAATATAATTATCGCAATTATAATAACTTTTTTTTTCAGGAGAAAAAATCGTGTCCTTGATATTCATTAATGAATCAAAGGGCATCTACTGTGTCGACCCAATGACTGGGTTACAATCGTGAAGGAGGATCCTTCCAAGTCTTTCAGTCATGTCATGAAAGAGCCACATCACAACGAGTTTGCAAGAGGGGCAAGCTCACGAACAATACAGTATCCCATCGGAACAAGTTTCCACTCACACCATATCTACCGTGAACAAAAGAGTGCAGAGCAACAGTCTAAAAAGAGCTTGATCCATAACAAATCCAATTGCAGTGCAATAAGAAAAAAAGGAGTACATGCTCCAGCACCAAGCTCAAAAGAGAACAAAACAATCCTGAGAGGTCAAATGACCATCAATAAATTCCGAGAAATTACCAGATCCTGGAGCCAAAGAAAGTGCTTTTTTAGAGAGGCAATCTGCAAGCTAATTAAATTCACGGTAGATATGGCAGAAAGACAACTCTAGAAAGCAAGAAGATAGCTTCCTAGTGTCCCTACACCAATGATAGAGATCCGGTGGTGAAAGGGAAGCAGTACCCTTTTCCCAGTTGATAATGACAAGTGAGTCGCCAAATATCCAGAGCTTGGGTAACCCTATCATTTGGGTTGTATGCATGAGGGCCCAGAGCCCGATCAGTTCAGATTTTGTGTTGGTGCAAGGACCTGCCCCCAATGCAAATTCTAGGTGATGTGACTCATTCAACATCAAACAGAAGCCAACTCCCCAAACCTTCTTTGAAGATGCCCCATCAAAGAAACCACAGGGGTAGTGAAGCACAGGACCCAAGCCCAAGGGTCTAGAATTTTTTGCCTTAATGACAGATGGGCAATACGTTTGACAAAGATATGCAATCTGATGAAGTATGCTGATGATAGGCAATTTTTTCCCTTCAAATATAGAACTATTTCTCGCTTTCCAAATAGTCCACATAGTGAGGTAAGGGAGATAACATAACGCTAAGTGGATAGAGAAACAATCGGTCCACTTTTCCAAGAAAGAGCAAAGATCCACAGAATTGAAGGAGAGAGAAAAATGATACTGTTCCATAAGGCACGAGATCACATTCCTCCAAACTGGGAAATGGAAAATATATGCTGGACACTGTCATCATCCTTGCTGCAGAGGTCACATATCCTAGGTCTAGTCTAACCTCTCTTCTGGAGATTATCCTAGGTGAGTAGTTTGTTTTGCACAACCAACCAAATAAAGTAGCTAATTTTCCTAGGAAGAGTTCCAGACCAAATATGTTTAAGTACTCTACAGCCTGTCGGAGGAGCTGAAATAGCTACAATACTCTCATATACCAGTTTTGCTAAAATTGTTCCATCAAACTTATTAAAAGCCCACACCAGTGAATCAGACTGTGAGTGAAGGCGAATACCACTAAGTTCCAAGGATCGAGTGAATGTATCCCAATCAAGTTTCCAATTCCCAGTTACACAGAGATCCTCGGCCAAGTACCAGTACTGAGATCCCGGTAATATGTTACGGGCTTGAGAGAGAGTGACAATGTCCAGGTCTTCCAAAAACTCATGAAACCCAACATGCCAAGAGATAGAATCAAGAATTTCGATGATAGGATCAATTCCAATCTGTACACTTTCCCCATTACCCACTTGCCATGCAAGACTTCTACCAAGCCATGGAATGGTTTGTAAGAACCCTCTCCAGAAGACAGAAACACCGCAAGAGCTGAAATGCTTACCTCTGAGTCATGACACTACAGAGTGTTTTTTCAAGTATTTACAAAATATAACGCGATGCCATAAGCCCTCATTCTAAAGAACTAACCAAAGATTTTTTAATCTGAGAGCAATGCTAAAACAGAATAAATTCTTTATACCCCAACCCCCATTCTCTTTCAGCCAGGCAAGTGTCTTCCAGTTGACCAGATGGTAACGATGCTTATTGCCATATGAGCCCCATAAAAAATCAAATGCAAGACATATGAGTTTATTCAATACAGAGACCGAAATAGGAGCAAAGCCCAACCAATAGACCGGTATACTAGATAGTACAGATTGAAAAAGGGTTAAACGACCTCCAAGAGAGAGGAGCTTGTGTGCCCAATGAGAGATTTTGCATTCAAATTTTTGTATCAGCCAGTACCAATCCCTAACCTTATACCCCAGAGGCTTGAGATGATAGCCTAGGTACTTAAAACCTATAGTTAAAGGCTCCATTTTATATGGTAGGGCTCTAGCAATATCTATGTGAATATCAGCATCCACATGATTATAAAGAAAACAGGATTTATCAATACTAATACTCATCCCCGAAGCTTTGCAGAAAATACCCAAAATAACATCAAAATCCATCCACTCAGACAAAGTACCAGTGCCAAGAAGGATCACATCATCTACAAAGAGGAGATGAGTAAGAGCAAGAGAAGATGTTATTTTAATACCATTAATGAGACCATGTTCTCTTGCATCAACAATCAATAGGCTGAGCCCTTCAATAACAAGTATAAAGAGAAGGGGGGATAGGGGGCATCCCTGTCTGATGCCTCTAGTAGCAGCAAAGAACTTCGAAGGCGTACCATTGACTAATACAGCGAAGGTAGCAGATGTAAAACATGCCATAATCCAATTGACAGCCAAAAGAGGTACCCCAATCTGAATGAGAATGAGTCTGATGTAAGACCAATTAACACGATCAAATGCCTTTACCAAGTCCAATTTGAGGATGAGAGCACAAGTATTTTTGGTTTTCACAGTGTGGAGAGCTTCCTGTACAATACCAATAGGTTCCACAATCTGTCGGTTTTTCAGAAAACCATATTGTTCAAGGGAAATATGGGAGTCCAAGAAAGGCTTAAGCCTCGAAGCAATCACCTTCGAAATTAATTTGTATAACAAATTGCATAATGATATAGGCCTAATGTCTACAAAGGTGAAGGGCTTATCCTTCTTAGGGATTAAAACAAGAAAGATAGAGTTTAGGGAGGGAGGAATATATCCCGAGACTCTAGAGTAGTTGACAACAGACAGTAATTCATCACCCAATAAGTCCAAGAAATGTAAATAAAATTCAATAGGCCAACCATCAGGGGCCTGGGCTCCTGTCTTTTTTGAAAGAGTGTAAAGCTCTCTCAACTTCAGTCATAGTAATAGGTTGAGTAAGACAAGGGGCATCATCATGAGAGATCATTTTAAGGTAGAGAAGAACGACCCTGATCTGTTCCAGTATACAAGTCTGATTGTCATCTTTGAAGATGTTTGCAAAATGACACTGACCCAAATTCTTAAGTGTTGCATCATCCTCAATGATACGATCCTCATCATCCATAAGGGACCAAATAGTGTTATGGTTCCTTCTACCATATGCCAAGGCATGGAAGTATTTGGTGTTCGAATCTCCATACAGTGCCCATTTAGTACGCCTTTTGAGTTGCCAAGTCAAGAGGTAGTGATCCAGAATTTTCCTCTTTTCAGATCTAAGCTGAGACAGGGACAACTGTTCCTCATGAGAGAGAATACCATAAGAGGAATTAGAGAGGATTTTCCTGATATCCTCATCCAGCCTATGTGACTCATTCTCCAAACAAGAGCCTTTTTGTTTGATCCATTCCTTAACATCATTCTTGAGAAGACAGAGCTTGCGGGTAAGGAGATCCAAATCAGTACCTGAAGCAGAAGGAGACAGACTAGACCACCTATCAATGACCCAGAGTATGAAATCCTGATCGCCAAGATCGATTAAATTTAAATGGATAATTACAGGATCCAAATGGCTTATTCCATTCTAAGCAGATATGATAGTGATTAGATATATCATAATGGAGATTCCACACATGGTGAAGGAGGAGCATAGGGATCAATGAGGAGGCCACTAAGAACCTGTCAATTCTTTTACTAATCCCATCATCACCAACCTGGCCATTTCTCCAGGTAGGGCCAGAATATGGTGGAGCAATATTAGTAAGTCCCACATAATCAAATAGGAGCTTGAAATGTGATGACAGGGGATCAATGACAGCCCGCTTGCCCCAGGTCTCAGAAGCATTCATGGTTTAGTTAAGGTCCCCACTTAGAATCAGGTTGGGTGAGTTAAGAAGTCCCCCCTAAGGACTTTTTCCCAGAAAATATCCTTGTCCCGATAAGGGCCATAGCAATTGAAAATGTCAAGAGGGGTAGCCAAACCTCGGAAAACTGCCTTCACAAGAATACCCGCCATAGTTGCAAAAGCACGACATCTGACCTTACGAGGGTCCCAAGCAGTTAATAACCCCCCAGAGAGGCTAGATGCACTAATTGCACAGAATTCCCAGCTGGGAAGGAGCTTGGAGAAGGCATGAAGAGCAGGTAAGGAACTCAACATAGTCTCTTGAAGGACAATCATGTCCAGATGAACCGAGAGGAAAAGTGAGCGAAGGCTACATTGTTTGGTCCTACCTCTGAGACCTCTGACGTTCAGGGAGAGTATCAACATTAAG
The DNA here is from genome assembly GCA_001517045.1 of Pseudotsuga menziesii. Taxonomy (NCBI): domain Eukaryota; kingdom Viridiplantae; phylum Streptophyta; class Pinopsida; order Pinales; family Pinaceae; genus Pseudotsuga; species Pseudotsuga menziesii. The sequence continues at coordinate 31,558 of LPNX011134469.1, forward strand.
GGACAGGTGGGTGGGGAGGAGATGCTCTAAGTCCCTGGGAAGAATAACCTCTAGCAGCTTCTTTGATGTGGACAGATAATGGGATATAAGGTGGAGAAGAAGATGAAATATCCCCCTCCTGTGCCTTCTTGTCCTTCTTTTTTTCCTAACAATCACATTCTCAAATCTGATGGAATTAAGGTGGAGTGTGGACGGTGAGGAAGGAGTAGTAGTTGTAAAAATCGACAAAGACTTATGAAGGGAGGGGTCCGAGAAAGAAGGGGAGGATAGTGGACTGTGAGGAGAGGAGGGATGTGGGGGTGAGGGGATGGAGGTAGGAAGTGGAGGAAATTCCACATGAGATGAAAGGGGAGGCACCAAAGGGTTATGTGTGGCAGTGGGAAGAGAATTGAGAATAGGTGAGCCAAAAGAGGAGTGTTCATGGGAGGAGACTAGCGAAGAAGTCTCCATAGCTTCCTGAACAGGACAAATGGAAGACGAACTTAAAGGGTTCTGAGGGGCAAGTGAGGGGGAACATAGTAGGGGGTCCAGAGAGCCAGTGAGAGAGGGTCCATCAGGGGAGACCGGTGGAGAGGTCACCAAACGAGCCTGAACAGGGGGACAAGGAGTAATGGGGTTTTTTTCCAATACTTCAATAGCCTCAAGCATAGAATCCGAGACATCATCAAAGAGTGATAGTGATTGAGAATAAATACCTTTTTTTGAATGCTCCAGGGGAAAGGTAGGAAGCAAAGCTCGGTTCACAGGTGAGCCTTCCAAACTGGAGCCCGAATGTGCATTCAACAGGGAAGGACAAGTATGCTTGAGATGACCAATGTCATGGCATCTGCTACATCAAAAAGGAACGTGAAGATAGTCTAATTTCTGCACCAGGAGGCGTTCCTTACAGAGGATCTCCACCTCTGCAGGTAAATTGAGAGAGATATCCATCTCTACTAATACCTGGGCCACTCTCTTGTCAAATGACAGGTGGAAGTCCTTATCAACAGCAACATACCTCCCAATAGTATTAGCGATACCTTCAATGATATTCAAATTCCACAGAGGAAAAGGCAGATGAGGAAGCAGAACCCAAAGATGGCGCTTGGATACCCTTTCCCGAAGTGGGTCAAAGTCCGAATGCCAGTGCTCAAGAACCAGCGACCCAGAACCGATACGCCATATCTGTTCCAGGATGAGAGTGGCATGAGCAACCTCCAAAAAAACAAAAACAATCCAACCGTTAGAAAGCAAACTGATAGTAGGGATGTAAGTCAGGAGCGGCTTCCATACATCAGATGCCCAGTCAATCCAAGCCTTTTTACCCAGACGACAATATTCGAGACGCCCCACCAACGCACGAGAGCATAGGGAGGACACACGGTCCATAAAAATATCATGACCGAGAATAAAGCAAAACCTGTCGTCAAGGGTTTTGATATTCTTTGCATGTCTTTTACGACGAAAGCGAGTAGAGGCCCCAATGTCCGCCATATGGGAAATCACCAAGTCAACCCCAAACGTGTAGCATCGACAATCCACCACAAACCCCGATGGAATCCCTGAAACCCCGGGGCCGGAAGGAACCCATGTCTAAACCACCAAAGGACCTAGATAACGAGCCAAGCAAACCGGTCAAAACCCAAAGGAACCGGAAGCCATACAATGACAAAACCCTGAGAATACCGTGCAGACCAGACTAAAACAAAACCCCTAGTTAAGGCAAACCCCTCAACGGATAAAGGACGGTTTGGTCAAAGGGATAATCAGTCTGACAAGAACCCCATCCGGAAACCGAAAGAAAAAACCGGATAAGGGAACAGGAAAGCGAACCGATAAGCCAACATGGGGTGAAGACAAACCCTAATCAGTCGGATAAGAACCTGAGTTAACAGAAGTCAACACTGCACATGTGGACGGAGGGAAAATCAATGGCAAAAACAACGTAGAAAACCATGCAAGGATGGTAGAGCGGGTGACGTAGAAACCCCCCACACACAGAGGCAACTGCCAAAAAAACGAAATCCTTCCCACTTTTTTTATTTGGTCGGTACTAGTCCCCTTGGTAAGGGGAGGGACTCCAAATAGTCGCCCACTATGTAATGGAGAAAGCCAAGAGGAACCCAAAACCCTAAGGAGGAGCAGGAATGACAGGATAAGTGAAAACAGACCCAGGGCGAGAAAAGAACCAACAAACCAGAAAACCGGGGAGGCAGGGCTAGACCAGCCAAGGGTGATAGGAATCACAAGGGAGAAGCCTCAGGAGAAGCCAAGATAGCCGGGAGAAAACCAGAGCCATCGCTAGGCCGTGACAAATTCACCAGGAAATAGTACAATAGGACATGGACCCTCCACGATAGAATACAGTGTCCATACAATTTTAGTGCCAAACCTATTCTAACTCTTAAACTTTGAAGAGATACCCTAGCACCTTCAATTATAATTACATTTCTTATCACAATTATAATTACATTTCTTAAAATTGGATGGTATTTTAAATTTAGGTAAGAGACTTTCACTTTTTAACATTTTTACGTTATTGAAATTTGTAGCGGATCCAAAATGTAAAATTTTCAAGTTTTCAAATTTCTAAGATAATTGAAATTTCTACATTATAGGAAAATATAGAATTGATGTGGATTTTCACGAATATGCTTACTTCCATAACTTATATCCATAAAAATATTCCATAACTTATATCCAGGAAAATATTTTTTATTCGATTGTCTTTTATTCCATTAAAGTATTTTAAATAAAAATAGGCCTATAGGTTTGGCGGTATATTAAAACCAAGTGGGCTCACGGCATGATGTATATGAGCAATATACTTGAAAATTATTGTATATTATCTGTTTATGACGCATTTAAAAAAAAGGTTGATTATCAAAAGTGGAAAGAAGAATAGAATAATGAAAATGGCAAGCCACACAAATTCAAACAAAGAATTCCATGGGGAGCAAAGGTACAATTTAATAGAAAAAGCAAGTTGAGAAATCTAAAACGAGATATGGATCTACCTTAAAAGTTTATACCGTTGTACCACGATTGAAGTTGTTTTGTCTCTTGGTGATGATTTAATATGACTTGGATTCCACAACCAAACTTTTGGAGAAAGGCTTTATGGACAAGAGCTATCTATTGAGCTGCAGATTATCAAAAGTGGAAAGAAGAATAGAATAATGAAACTAACAAACCACACAAATTCAAACAAAGAATTCCATGGGGAGCAAAGATACAATTTAATAGAAAAAAAAGTTGAGAAATCAGATATGGATCTACCTTAAAAGTTTATACAGTTGTACCACGATTGAAGTTGTTTTGCCCTAAAAGTTGCTGGTGATGATTTAATATGACTTGGATTCCACAACCAAACTTCTCGAGAAAGGCTTTATGCATAACAATTAATCATTAATTAATGTTGAAACAACCATCAAGAAAAGGTATGAAATGTACGAAAGAATATATTTTATATTTTAATTTTTATCAAAATAAAATGGTATGTCTCCATAAGATTGACAAATTTATTTCTAAGATTATTCCAAGCCAAATATAAAAAAAGAAAGCCTGTCATGTCAAAGTTTCTCACCGAAAGGCAAGAGCTATTTATTGAGCTGCAAAGCATTTAATGCGGCTGCAGCAAGTTTGATGATCGTTGGATCTTGAACTGCTGGAGATCCAATGATCATCAATCCTACTACACCCACATTAAATACTCTGCAACTCAATAGATAGCTCTTGCCTCATGAAAGACCAAAAATATATAATAGTTTCTGATAACGTCCAGTCATCCCAGCACTGACTGACTGGTATAATCTCACTGTTCCATCGATATTATCGGATCGACTGGCATTAACGCCGTAGCTCGACGTTGGGCTGTTGCTTTCTGTGGGGGCAGGCCGGGTGGGTCTGGTTAGTTGTCATTGCATTCAGAGATATTTATGGTGAAGAAGTGATATTTAAATTAATAAAAAAAATTATTTAGTAGTTTAAGGTGATTGGGATCAGATTATCTTTCTAAATAATAAAGTGGTAATCTATAATTAAAATCAAATTATCTGTTTACAAACAAATATAAAATATAATTATGATAACAATTATATCTTTGATTATATTATTATTTTTCCTTTTGCAAATTGTATCTCGATTATAATATCATTTTTACTTTTCCAAATATTTTATATTTGAAATGAATGAATCGGATAAACTATACTTTTTAAATGTTGCTCTGTATTTATAAACTACTTTGCCTTTGAAATAAATATTTTTTATTCACCGGCATAAGTTATATCGTGTTGACTAGTTCTTTTTTGTTCTTTTAGCGGGGAACTTTAGCACGACATGCTTTTTGTAGCTTGAATATTCTAAGAAATTTTTCAATCTTCTCGACAGGATTTGGGATTAAAATATATTATTTTCGTACATATAATATACAATATTAAATTTTAATCTTTTATATAGTCGTTCCATCTTATAGTTTAATGATATTGATATTTTATAGTAGCTGTTCAATATTGTAATTCAATTCAATCTCTATATTCGCTTTTTATGTTTTCTTGATGGTTGTTGTAATTACGTCGTAAGGCGTTTCAACAAGTGGGACTTTACTCCCCGAAATTAATGCGTTTTTTTTTCATCGTCGATATTTTCGTCTGATGATTCGGATAATTTCCATCGTTGATATAGATGCACAGTGGCACATGTCCCATCACCAATGCATTTTTTTTCATCGTCGATATTTTCGATTGACGATTCAGATAATTTCCATCGTTGATATAGGTGCACAGTGGCACATGTCCCATCACCATCAGTGTTGGTGAAGAAAGCGGTTTTGGTTTAGAAGCACCGACGGATTTAAACACCATGCAATATTATCATGGCTCTGCTTTCCGTGGAGTGCAAATATGTTACGGAGGATTGCATTCGGGAATGGAAAACCGCCGAGAGTAATTTCAAGTTGCAGGCGCCCGTGCCGATTGCCAGATTCATTTACGAGCTCTGCTGGACCCTGGTAATTTAAAGTTCTTAAAAACTTACTGTTATTTCATTTGTTAATGACCCCAGGGTTTGCACTGTGCAGTCACTCCATTATAGGGAAAAAGTCAAATTTATGTCGAGCCTTTTAATAGTTTGATCCTACACACCTCATAACCCCGACTGATATACACCCCTGGAATACATATCATTTCCTACATATGATTTTGGATGTTATGCCAGATTTCTTTTGGAAAGATATGGTTATGTAGACTTCTTAAAGTATCACGCGAAAGATGATTTTTTTTCTATGCTTAGTAGAAACCCCTAATCAGCCTGTGCAAAACAACCCTATCTAAGCTAACCTACAAAGAAATGCTAATCAAGTTTTTGCTGCTCCAGAACGCAATCTGTTGAGATTTTCATCAAGCCAAAACGTGACATAGCATGCTCCTACATTCTCAAGTGGATTACGCATTCAATTTCAGATAGATTGTATGAAAGTAACCGTAACCAACGACTGTTTGACACAACTTCAAATTAATCAAGGAAATTACGTAGTTTTTTTTTTTAAAGAAAGACTGTGTTGACAGTGTTTGCTAAGCTATTGGATTATCGTGTTTGGAGCTTTAGGGCTTTCAGACACGGGATCTGTCATGGAGGAGGGCGCATAACGGTATTCGCTTGAGCTATAACGAGATTTTCGCAGAATGTGTAGCTGGAAACATAGTCGTGACAAAAATACAGCTTGGGACGCCTCGGCACTCTCTCACTGCTGTTAAGAAAAAACTCGAACGGCTCTAGGACGTTGCGTGTTTGTATATTGCAAGAAAACGGGGATAGAGCCTTGACATTGTTGTTGTAGGGATCTTTTTGTTGAGAAGGGGATGAAGTAAACAGAAATCGGCATGCAAGATTGTGTTGGCGATTGGAAAAACAGAGGGCTCCACTGTTTCTGGCGGAATAGTAGAGACTTTCGCTGGTATAATCGGGTTAGTTGACATAAATATTTGACGAATCTATGCCAAGGAAGGTATCTTGTGGTGGAAAAGCTGAAGTCAAGGAACATTTAGCGGAATATTGGGAAATTTGAGTTCAACTGTTCTTCCTTTTGCTACTTTTACACCCCAAGCTTAAGGCCAAATGAGGCTCTCGTCCTCGAGCTTTGGTCAGCAGCCCCAAGAAGGTACGGGGACCTTTTATTTCTCTTGCTTCCTCACTTATTTGAAATATGTTATGTAATTTTGGGCCGATCTTTGTATGGGCATTGTAGACGAGTGTAATGTAAGATAGAGACATAATGCGTGTATATATTATTCACTTCTGAACTTGGCTTTCATAACAGTGTTGATGGAGAGAATTTTGCTTAAATTTAGCTTGAGAAGCCTAAATTAGAAAGCTGACAATTTTAACTATGCAGTCAATTCTATTGCTTTAGTAAGAGCTAATTTCTTGTAAGTGGGAAGACTAAATGCTTCAATTCAGGTGTAAACATCTAGCTTTTCCTAAATTTAGCGGGGCTAAGCTCAAGTGCTTTAAAAATATAGTATTGCTCTTTCCTGCAGTGGGAAAAACAATGTTTTCTACTTTCTCAGTACAGTATGCTTTTCAAATATAGGACTGTTCTTTACTAGACTTGACAAAATTAAGTGTTTTCTACTTTCTCAAAACAGTTTGCTCTCCTAAGAAAGCAAACTAAGAATTCCAATTGAATGTCTTAACATGGGCCCCTGCATTACTTGCAGTTCCCCTCTTCCTTCTTTAAACTCAACAAGGCTATTATTTGTTCTGCAATTTGTCCCTTTGTCAGAGAATTGCTTTGAGCGGACATTCTTCGTATTAATTTCTAAGCTGGCCCTCAACAATGGTGATCGTCTTGCAAACCGATCATATCTGGATCTCGACACACCGCCCGGATCTTCCCCGCCACATATCAACAACGATTGTTGCATTCTTCAAAAATAGTTGTGCAACATCTCTATTAAAAACTGTTAGAAGAGATCTTCTACGAGACACAGGACAATCGGTAATCCTATTTTAGGTCTTTTACATTTCTGCCCAGCCTATATGGATACTGGTAACTTGTTACAGATCCGAGCCCCTATTTCTCCAAGGATGTATGAATATTGACACTAAAGAAGAAAACAAATTGTCAGTTGCAAGTTGCTTTGTAGCAGAGGTGGGCCTATGAAGCTCTTTAATGATTTGTTTCTAAACCAAACTTAGTTAAAACAAAGTATTTTATGGTATTTTCTTTTAGTAACTCTCTTTTATTGAATAATTGAACTAATATTGTCCTATTCATTACTTTGCTACACAGAGTATGTATCTTATCCCTCTCTATGTTCATACTTCATAGTTATTTTACTTTCATGATTTACTCATATTTAGTAGAAAGTCTTTTCTTCTGTGCATTTAGACTTTTAAGTAAATCGCATCATTTGTTCTTTTCTTCTTTGTCAAGTTCAATATTATTTGGTATAGATTTATATCAGGGGTTTTTAGAAATGTCTTAGTTATAAACTTACTTCACATCTTTTGTCAGCAATACATGGGTAGTCTGTACCTTAGCTTTCCAAGTGCAATTATTAGGGGATCAAATTTTCAAGGGTGGATAGATAATGGTTGGCATTTGCTAATGAGGAAACTGTTATAACTTTTATTTTGAACAGAACAGTATTTGGAAATTATACTTATTTTGCAAGTAAAAAATTTGTATAAACTCTAAGAAAGATAAGGATACAAAAAACCAGATTTTATTAATAAATTGGAATTTGCAATCATTAGTATAAGCAATAAGATAGTAGATAGATCCATAAATTTATGCAATGTTACTTGATTGTAACATAAGAACTACAAAAACTAACAATCCATTCTCATTTGGATGAGAGAAGAATACATGCCGAAAATGTAATGGCCGATTATGTGAAGAATATAATGTCTTTTTGTATATGTCCACATCTCCTTGCTTAGCTTGCAATACGACGTTCTTTTATTGCACCCCTAGGTACAATTGCTAGTATTAATTAATTCTTATGCAGAGAGGGTTTTTTTATTAGTTTGATGGAATCCAGGTCAGCCTAAATTATTACCTACAGTTTTGAGACAAACAATTTCATTTGTGGTTAAAGCCTGTTTATGTCATATGATTCACGGTCAGAGTAGAAAGAAAAGTGGAAGCAATTGCATCGAGTGATGTTTATAAAGGTGAAGAAGTGGTATTGAAATTAATAAAGAGAATTACCTAGTATGAATAGTTATTTTTGGGGTTGCATCTAATATCAAGGATTTTTGGGAGGTTATCCATCTTAATACCTTTATAATTCATTTGTGTTTAATTGTGGAGTTTTTCTCACAATGAAGGTCACTTAGCTTGCTACCCCATTTCAAAAGCTTAACAAGTATTCCACCTTATGAACTATTCAATTAGAGTTTCTTCGACTCTATTATTTTGTGTATTAACAGGCTTCCATAATCTAACATATGATATATAATTTTTGAGATTATCTATAGAGAGTAAGTCATCAATCAATGATCCCTATATTAGTTACAACTAACCAATTTATGATAATTTTGAATAGTCAACTTAGCACTCATTGCATTGGGTGTTGCTCACAAGGGTGAAAAAGTGGGATTGAAACTAGAGAAGTGAATCTCATAGCATCAATCATCACCTCCAGGGCTTGCACCCAATACTTAGATCACCCATCCAAAGACTCCTTTGGCTCAAGTGCACTTAACTATGGATTTTTCCTCATAATCAAGCCCACTTAGATCGCTACAGTATTTGCAAAACCTAAGCAAGTATTTTGTGCCTTATGAAGTATTCAATTCAAGCTTCCTTGACTCTCAATACAATAAATATAAGAGTCCCAAAAGAATTTGGTAGAGGTTTAAGTCTACCCATTTATTGACCACAAGTTTATTATTTCATGTGATGTGGTTTTCTTTGAAATAACATCGATGAGTACATTGCATTCACAAATAGTAATAAGTAATATATAATTAAGTTTTGATAGGTTTTGCCACCTTCACAAAAACAAATATATATACAAATTTCATTATAACAATATATAAAGAGAATACTATATCTAAAATGATAATTTTTTTTTTTTTTCACAATTTGATATTATAAAAAAAAATTAATATTTTTTAAAAAATTGTATAGATAGTAAGAATTGTTTACACGCATATAAGTTGTTAGGTTAATCAACAATAATATTATATTTTTATTTTTTAAATGGATGTTTTAACCGATTGCACTGTTAGAAATTAGTTTTTGATCAGTGATTGCTCCAATTTCTTATATCCACTCTTGAAAGCAAGGTAAGAGAATATGAGAGAAGTCATGCTTATCCCAATGTTAAGAGACGAATGTCTTTGATTTGGGTATATTTTTTAATACCGAATGATGCTATGCAAGAATAATATATTCGCAAATTAATATAATGTTTGGAAAGTCCAAAGTTAATGGAAATTTTACTTAGAAATTTAGCGTCATATCACTTGGAAATTAGAGTGTATTTGCATTCTAAACGCCTCATCAACGGATGGTTACCTTTTTTTTTTCAGGAAGAAAAAAGCTTGTCCTTATTATTCATTAGAATCAAAAGGCATCTTATAGTGCTTGCCCAAGTAGTGGGCTACAGTCAATGAGGAGATACTATGGTCGTGACATACCGCCATACATCCCGAACTGAAACACAAACCAAAGTGTTGTGGGGAGAGGCCAGTGCGAAACTAATATGTGTGACATGTAACCCATCAGTAATATCTGTCATGCCATACCATATCTACTGTGTACATGATAAACAAATGATCAGCATACTAAAGGAGCCAGCTCCATACAAAGGTGCAAAAATAGAAAGGGATACAAGCTCCCGCACCAACTCAAAAGAGTTTTATATTACCATGTGAGGTCAAATGATCATCTAAAAATTCAGAATATGTGCCAGATCCTGAAGCCAAAGTAAGAGCAAATTTAGAAAGATGGTCAGCTAGCTGATTATGTTCACGGTAGATATGAGTCAAAAGACAGTGCTAGAAAGTATGTGTAAAGCTTTCTAGTCTCCCTACACCAATAATGGAGCTCAGGTGGGGAAAGGGAAGACTTGTCCTTTGCCCAATTTATGATAACTGAGGAGTCACCAAACACCTGGAGTGAGGGAATGCCCATCATATGGGTGGTGAGCAGAAGGGCCCAAAGCCAAACCAGTTTTGCTTTTGTATTAGTGCACAGACCGACCCCCACAGCAAACTCAAAGGAATGTGTTTCATTAAGGTGCAGGCTGAAACCAATGCCACCACTTTTTGCTGAAGCACCATTAAAAAAACCGCAAGGATATACAAGTGTTGGTCCAGGGCCCAGTATTCTGGGTTTTTTCCTCTTTTCAGTAGAGGGACAGTACAACTGTGAGAAGCGAATCACCTGCTGAATCAAGCTATGCACAGACAGTTTTTTCCCTTCAAAAATACATTTATTTCTAGCTTTCCATAAAACCCACATTGTAAAGAAGGGAAGGTAACAGGAGATGTTGTGCTTCGAGAAGCGATCAGTCTAAGTCACTAGAAAATCCACAAGACTATCTGTTTGAGTGTGTGGAGTCAAGTGATACTGATCAATCAAGATTGAGAGCAGGTTCAACCAGACCGAACAGAGACAAAAAATGTGATGAGTACTGTCCATATTAGCCAAGCAAAGTGCACAAACAGAAGGCCCGGTCCATCCCCTCTTCTGGAGATTCTCCCAAGTAAGCAGTTTATTGGAAATGGCCAACCAAACAAAACAGCTGATCTTTCTAGGCAGAGTTCCATTCCAAATGATATCCAATAGTCTGCTACCAAGTGGGGGACAGATGATAGAACAATGGATTCATAGACCGCATTTGCAGTTACATTCCCATTCTGCAGATTTAGTTCCCAGACAAGTGTATCCGATCGGGAATCCAGACGTATGCCGCCCCGATCCAGACAGTTGGTGAAAGCCTCCCAAGCAATTTTCCTTTCACCATCGATACTAAGTTCCTCAGTAGAATACCAATAGCAGTGATGCTCCGGGAGAAGATTGCGGGCACTAGCTAGTGTATTGATATTCAGATCTGCAAGGAAATCAAGTAGATCCAAAGGAAAAGACAAGGAATTGTCAGCCCCCACAATAGGGTCAATGCCCAGGTGGATGCTGTGACTGTCACCCACTTGCCAAGCTAGACCTCGGCCCAAATAAGGTAGGGTTTGGAAGAAACCCCTCCATATAACAGAACCACCATGAGGACTAAAGTTCTTACTTCGCAACCAATCTACCACAAAGGCATTCTTCAAATACTTGTGAGAGAGTACTCGGTGCCATAATCCATCGTGTTGTAGGGCCATCCAAATTTTTTTTTAGCCTTAGAGCTAAACTGAACCAAGGAAGATTCTTAATACCCCATCCCCCATACTTATTTGGCCAGGAGAGAAGTTTCCAATTTTCCAGGTGGTATTTGTGTTTTTTGCCAGCAGAGCCCCATAGGAAAGCAAATATAATACTCCTGAGTTTGTTGATGACAGAAATAGGTATGGGGGCAAGACCCAGCCAGTTTACAAGAATGTTGGTCAATACCGCTTGTACCAAGATCAAACGACCTCCAAGAGAGAGTAACTTGTGCGACCAATGGAGAATCCTACATTCGAATTTCTTAATGAGCCAGAGCCAATCATTGCTCTTATACCCCAGGGGCTTGAGTTGATAGCCCAGGTACTTGAATCTGGATGTAATGGGATCCATTTTGTAGGGCAATAAACGAGCAATGTCTGAACCCACATCAACATCCAAGTTGTTGTAGAGGAAGCATGATTTATCTATGCTTATGCACATACCTTAGGCCTTGCAGAAGGTACTCAATATGACATCGAATGCCATCCATTTAGAGAGAGTTCCTAAGCTCAGAAGAATAACATCATCAACAAAGAGAAGGTGTATTAGAGCAAATGATGGAGAAATCTTGATGCCCCTGATGAGACTGTGTGCCTTGGCATCAGCAATCAAGAGGCTAAGCCCTTCGATAACAAGAATGAAGAGCAAGGGAGAGAGGGGACAACCCTGACGAATGCCACGGGAGGCTTTGAAGAACTTGGAGGGGGTGCCATTGACAAGAACAACAAAATTTTTCTGTCCTTGTTATTCTTATTAAGAATCAAAGAGCATCAATCCTACCATCCCAGAAGTGGGTTACAATTAAGAAGGATGGTATCGTATTATACACACATCTCAGTCAAAGCACTCTCTAATTGCTCAGTATGTCTTGGATTCCAAGTTTATAATTCAAGTAAACATGTTTCACATCAACGTTACCCTTTCACACGAGGTATAAGACGGTTTTTTTTTTTTTTTTTTCAATTGAAAAGTGCCTCTGCATCGCAGATGCAGATTTGACCCATTCACAGGAATGGACACCTTGACCTGTGGGGGATTTTTTCCCTTTTCTTTACCACATTTAGCCAATTGAGCCACTCAATAGAGTCATATAGAGGTATAAGACGGTTTATTATTCTAAGCTTCTTTACTTTTATATTAAAATTTGATTTTTGTGATGAGCTATTTCTAAAGTTCTTTACTTTTATATTAAAATTTGATTTTTATGATGAGGTATTTCTAAGGTTCTTTACTTTTATATTAAAATTTGATTTTTATGATGAAGTATTTTACGGTTTATTATTCTAAGGTTCTTTACTTTTATATTAAAAATTGATTTTTATGATAAGATGAAATATGCAGTAAGTACCCTACAACATATTTCTGGAAAAGTGCCCATAACATAGCAATTAATTTTTACTGTGCAAAATACATCAAAACAACTCTACCATAGACCGTAGGAAAATAAACTAAGGTGGTAGTGAGAGATACCTTGCAATCAATAAGTTATACTGGTCATTTTATGCTGCAGCATTTAATGCAGCTGCCATAGGTTTGATGACCGTTGGATCTCGAACAGCTCAAGATCTAACTATCATCAAGCTTGCTACAGCCGCATTAAATGCTCTGCAACATGCTAAATATTGTTTTTAGTCATTCCATTGCCCTCATCAAAATAGGCCAAGGAATGAGTACGTCAAATAAAGTGAAACGCCAAAAACACGTTGAGAGGCTAGCTCGAGATCCAACGGTCACCAAGCTTGCTACAGCTGCATTAAATGCTCTGCAGCATGCTAAATATTGTTTTTAGTCATTCCATTGCCCTCATCAAAATAGGCCAAGGAATGAGTACGTCAAATAAAGTGAAACGCCAAAAACACGTTGAGAGGCTA
>LPNX011134469.1:44857-84745 GCA_001517045.1 Pseudotsuga menziesii
ATGAATTCAAAAAGTAATGTTAAATAATGTGATCTCAAAACAGAAACGTCATTAAAGAATGCATGGATATTGGAATATTTCGTATGGTATAATTTGAAAGCACAAGTCTCCAAAGAAAAACATTAAGCAGAAAATAAAACCTCCACAACAAAGGAAGAAATTGTCGGCCATTAGATTGTTTCGTGCAGCCGGCCCCAGCGTTGACTGGATCCTGCTATCCCATTAGGCAGCATTAACACTTGAGATTGAGGGTGTGGCAGGCATTTGTGTAATAAATGTGTTATTAAGGTGGAAGGTGTTAATGCGGAAGTAAATTATTAAATGGACAAATTTAATCATTTTTTATTAAAATTCATAAATATCATATAATATGATGACATGGTGTCTCAAGTGAGAATCATGATCTAATATTTGTTATGGATAGTACTGCACATTAATGTATCCACTCCTAGTTTTATATCTATTTCCAAGTATGTTATCCAGCACAATTTTGGGTTTTTTTTGCTAGTTATGTTAGTTACTAAGAAAATTAGATGATGTAGAAGCAAATGTTGCAATGATGTGTGTTGCGGCCTTTCACACACTTGGGGGTTAAGCACAACAGAAATCTTCAAGCTGGTAGGTGTGTCCTTGGGGGAAAGTCTCGAGTCAAGTACTGTCACTTGATCTTGACTCCTTCGTTTATGCCAAGCTCCTAAAAAAGCCAAGGGGGTGGTCCCTAAGAAAGAGTTGTCTAATGATCTTTGAGTTTTAATCGTTATTTATGGAAGTAAGTTGTTTAGGAGTTTTTTGAAGTAATTTCTTATACAAGTTTGTTTGCAAATTTAAGTAAATATTCAACAACATAACATCAACACATAAAGCGAGAATAAAATAATTGCAGATCAAATCAGTGCCAATGGAGTCAAAGTGAAATAAAGTCGTTGAAGTAAAATGTTTTGCAAATGTGTCTTAGTTAGTTTTAATTATTAAGAGATGAGTTGAATTACGGGAAGGGAATTCTTAATATACTAGAAGTACTGAGAATGTGTCTAGAAGATGACTAAAGTGGTTCCTCACTCAAAAATGTGGGTTGAATCGGAGTCTCTGAGAAGGTGTCCAACACTACACCAACAAGGATGTAGCCTGACTGTATTTCGAGGTCACTACTCAGTTGTTCCTGCGTCCTTTGAGAAGTTTGCCCACGATTTTCAACTATCGTACGACGGATTTTCGTAATGTTTCTAAGGGGAGTTGATTTTATTAATGAATTATTATATTAATGTGAATAAATTAGAAAGTGTCGAAAACCCCTTTTTGATTTCCCAACGACCAGGAAAATCCCGCAAAGGGAAAGAGCATACATGAGTTAACGACAAAATGTTTATTCCAATTTGATACAACAAATAAGTTTGTAAAATCAAAGGATTAACGACAAATTAGAACTGCAACTATGTATCGCTTTCTGATCATCCACCAATAATCGATAAAGCCTTTAGTTGGTGGCGAGAACATACTTCGTGGCAACGATTTGGGTAAGAAAGTAAAACTGAATATGAGATGAAATAAAATAAAAACAACTAATCTATATGTCCTTTCAAGAAGGCGGATTGTCTACAAGTGTTGATTAGTAAAATGCAAACCATGAAAGATACTGTCAATTCCCCCATGGGGGGTGGAGTGTGGGCGTTGTGTAGCCCACTTTCTTTCTTTATTGATGGACTTTACAAAATGATGAAATCAGAAAACAAAATACCTTTTGACCCTTGAAAATGGATCAAAAGGCTTACACACTCTTTGGAAGAAAAGAGGAAATCAAAAGAGGGAAGAAGGAAGGATTTCAGGTGCTCTAGATGATGAAAAGTTTGATTTTCGGCAGTGTTTCCTTCTACTTTTTCTCATACCTACTAAAAACCACCGAGCGATTTATTTTAGAATCCCATGGATTGATCAAATAAAAATACAAGAACTTATACTACTCAAATACTTGAAAATTTGTGAATTTTTTTATGAAAACAATCACTTTAAGTGCAAATCTAGATCTAGTTTGAGATGATAATTTAAAGAACTTCTAGATATGATATATATATTCTTAACAAAATTATAATTTAATATCAAAATTTTCAGATCTAAAATTTGTCAAACACAAAGAATCAGTAACCGAGAAAGATTTGAATTTTAGAGAAAGAAGAGAGAGGTCTTCAAGCCCTGATTTTGAAAACTGTGAAAGAGAAGAAGAATCTGTGGGAAAAAACACATTAGGTTGCACCTAATATAATGTAATGGAAAAGAAGGTGGATGCAACTGAGCTCCAAAATCCTTTCACCTAAAGAAACTTGCAAAAACAAGAAAATCCTTCAAACAAGCATGGTTAATCTAGTACATTTCATCATATAAGACAAGGAGAATATTATTACAACCGAATACAATCTATTACTCCTGAAATATTATACAAATAAAACATAAATGAGAAAATTAACAATAGCAAAGGCTCATCCAAAAGAAGCTAGATCAATACTACCAAAGTTGACAAAAAGGAAAGCCTAATTTAGTTGAATATCACTTCAGAAATTATCCAATTGCATAACCATGAGACAATGCCACAATGAACCTCCAAGTCCTTCACTCTTATTAATTAAAATGAAATAACAACAATACAATGAGCATAGGTTCAATACATCCTCCTGATTGAGGAGCAAATCCCTTCTTTTATAACAAAAAAGAAGCTCAAACACCAAGGGGGAAAATTTTCCAAGTGTGAGGTGGTTTTAGGGTTTAAGATAATGGTGGGAGGAGGTTTGAATTCATGGGAGGGAAGGCTTCCACCTATATTGAGGTATCCCACTTGGTTTGGGAAGCCTTTACCTCCTCTAAACACTTCATCCAAGTGGCAAAACCACCCTCCATGAGAGAATTCACCCCCCTTTTGTGGAAGTGAGTTGGATCCCCTCATTTGATGGTTGAAGATGCTCCTCTATGCTCATAAATGTCCTAGACAATATCCTCAACAACTTTGACACCTCAGAGACAAGTCCCAAACAAGCTGCCTTTGATTTAGGAATTGGATTTAGAAAAAGGTATGATAATCTATGATACAAAAAGAAATATGATAGATAAATTATAATAAAAAGAAAAAGGTTTAGAAAAAGTCCTGATAATTCCCCCTTGGGCACTAGATAGGATCGTTGAAAAACAATTTCAACTATTTCCTATTCACTTGTAAGGGAAACCTTTCTCCTTCCATGGTGTTGAGAAGGAATGAATTGGTTCCAACCACGTCATAGCCCTATCCAGAGACTATTGAACTTCCCATGTTTGCCTGGACTTTCCCTTCATTTGTCCCACAACAACGCCACATATCCAATCTGAAAAGAACTTGGTTTTGCAAACCTGTCAAATGTTATTTTAACCTTCTCTTGGTTTTTGATACTTCTGTCAAGAGAATTCCTTCAAATTTCATGTAACTCAATTAACGAATTGATTCTATTTGGCATGGAATCTTATTCTAAGCCATATTCTTGAAGCATCTGATACACTGAAAACTGAAGACAGATAGGTAAAGAAACAATTGAACCATATCCCAAATCGAAAGGAGTCTTTCCTTTTGCACTTTTCTTAGTTATTATGTCATCCCAAAGTGCATATTTTATTTTACTATCCCAAGACTTCTTGTTATGTCAACCCAAGGTTCCCAAATCTTGTGATAATCTTATCCTAAAGGAATTCCATAATAACTTTATCAGAAGCCTCTTTTGTGGGTATTGCTTCTACCCACTTGGTGAAATAGGTAGTTGCCGTGAGGATCCAAGAAAACCCATTTCTTGAATTGTCTTTGAATTGCCTAATGAAATCAATCCCCCACTGCTGGAAAGGGAATAAGACCACAACTAGTTTCAAAGGCAAGGCTGCTAACCTTTGCTTTCCCGTGAATAACTAGCATTGAGGACAACTTCTTACAAACTTGTGTACTTACACGAATAAGGAGGGTTAGTAATAACCTGCTCTAAGGATTTTATGGGTTTTTGTGTTTGCTGCATAATGCCCCCCACAAGATCCTGCATGAAACTCAGTTAAGAGTTGTTTAGACTCTCGTTCATTTACACATCTAAGTATTATTCCATCAGGGTTTCTCCAGCCAAGTCCCTCTTGAGTGATGCAATAATTGAGGGATTTAAGCCTTAGTGATCTTCTTTTGTGACCCTTAAGGTTATCAGGACATGTAAGATTAAGGAGAAAGAATATTATATCTGCATACCACAGATCTTTCTCTAACTGTTGAAGTCCTGCTGTCTTTAATTTCTCTAGATCATTGTTCTAACACACCATCCCTAAAGCTCCATTGTTCCCTTGAGATAACATCTTGGCTATACCTTGACCTTTGATTAACTTTGTGGGCCTAATTTCTAGATCATATTCTTGGATTTTAGAGACCCATTTACCCTTTATGCCCAAACAATCTTGTTGAGACAAGATATATTTTACAGTTGCATGAGGTACATAACCAATTATTTTTTAGTAGCCAATGTTCATAAATGTTTTAACGACTTTATTAAGGCATAAGCCTGCTTTTGCATGATTGTATATTTCAATTCTGAATCCTGTAAAGCTCAACTCATGAAAGCGGTGGGTTTCTCATATCCTTCATTGTTTTCCTGGAGCAAGACCCCCACAATAGTGCTTTCAGAAGCAAAGGAGAAAATCAAGAAATATTTAGAATAATTAGGGCTAACCAAAACCGACGATCTGGTAATTGCATCCTTGATGCATCTGAAAGCTTCTCGACCCTCATCTTTCCATTCAAACTTAGCATCTTTCTTTAATAACTTATGGTTTGGCTCCATTAAATCTACTAAGTTAGGGATCAATCTTCTTATAGAGTTGATGTGGCCATTAAATGATTGGAGAGCTTTCACAATTTTAGGTAAAGGGATATTTTTAATTTCCTCAATCCTTTCGAGGTCCACCTTTACTCCATATTTGTAAATGATACGTCCTAACAGTTTCCCTTCTTCAATACCTAGGACAGACTTTGTTGAATTCAAAAATATACCATATTTCCTACATCTTTCGAATAATTGCTTGAGGTGACTAACATGACTTGTTCTTTATTTTGAAAAAAATGTTAAGTCATCCTGATAAATTTATATGATCTTTCCAATTAATTCCTTAAATGCATAATACATGGCCCTTTGGAAAGTGCCCCCTGCATTCAACAAACCAAAAGGCATCCTTAAATATTCGAAGGTACCCCATGGGGTTGTGAAAGTATTCTTATGTCTGCTCTCCTTTTTGGATCACCACCTGATTATAACCTGAAAATCCATCTAACATAGACATCATTTCATAACCTGTTACCTTTTGAAGAAGAGTTTCCATATTCAGCAACAAATAGTTGTCATTTTGACAAGAAATGTTTGGATTATGGAAATCTATACATATTCTTATGCTCCCATTCTTTTTTCTCACAACCACCAAGTTGGAGCAGCAAGATGAATGTTGTGTTGGTGCAATGATCCCAACAACCAACATTTTCTCAAGCTCCTTTTTAACTATTGGTGCAAGCTTGGGGTTGATTTGTCTCAATTTTTGTCGAAAAGGTTTAACTTCTTTAATGTCTTGTTTGAGAGGTACAGTGCGTTGAAACACATCCTCCCGATAATATTTGAGCTCATCATAAGTGAAAGCGAAGACATCTCTATACTCTTTGACAATATATACTAATTCATTACTTTCCTTTTCAAAAGTACCTTTTCTATTTTTTATCATTTTTGATTCATTATTTGTTCCAATGTTGATCTCAATCTAATCCCTAGGATTCATTGAGTCTATGTTATTTTTCCTTCTATCATTCCTATCAAGTATATGCTCAAGTGAAACTAGACCACGTGGTACTGGATTGTTGAATTGATCACCTTTACCCTGATACTCTTTACCCTCCTCCTGAAAACTGACATTGAAGTTTGAAAATTCCTCTTTGTTATGGATAAATTTAAAAATATGTCCATGATCGCGAAATACCTGCCAATGCTCCATGTTATCTCTGAATGATGGTCTAAAGTTCATCTCTAATACACCAACACCATTTAGCAATCCTTCTGAAGGTTGAAGAGTTGAAGCTGCTACAACTAGCTTATCTGCTAAGCTATTTTTATCTCTATGGATGCTAGTTAGATTTAAGGCATCGAAGAATTCCATTGTATCCCACACTGCATTCCTATACTTCTTTAACCTTTTACATTTGCATGAAAAATGGTTCTTAACATGGAGGATTATTAGATCAGAGTCACGTCTTATATCCAACATCTTAGTCCCCATATCTTTAGCTATTTCCAAACCAAGTAGGAGTGCCTCATATCCTACTACATTGTTGGGTGCCTCAAATTCTAACCTAAAGGCAAAGTTAAAAACTTGTCCTCTAAGTGAAGTGATGACAACTCCAACTCCCTTCTCATATCTTGAATGAGTGCCATCAAAATTCATCTTCCATATTTCATCTACCTTTTCATCTTTACATTTTTGTTTAACTAGGGCCAAAAAGGTAGAGTAGCAAGAATAATTTCCAAGGCTATCTATGTGGTAAACATAGTCATTGGAAGGCTTCTTGGGGTTTGTTATCCTGTGAAATGGCACTTCTCCATCTAATTAATAACACTCGATGTATCGGTACACAAAAGGAAAAAATGGATAAAAGTGGCCAAAACACTATAGATGTGCATGACCTTTTGTGCATCATCCTCTTACCATCGTGACCTATTTTTTATAAGGTCATTAGGGTGAATTCGCGACTATTGCCATTGCAACCCGCATATCATTCGCGAGTATTGACATTGCAACCCGCGTATACATGATTAGGGTTGGAATTCGCGGGTTTCCCTTATGAAAGTCATGTATCATGCGTGACTTGCTAGTATTAATAGTCACGAATGCCTTAATTCAAAATTAAAAAATATAAACAAGTTTAGTCGAGGAGAGTTGGGATCTTAATCATAACTAGCCCAACCATTTCAACCTTCGTAACCTCTCTCTTTCCTCATGTATAAATAGATGGTAGGGTTGAGGCTAAACATCATTCAATTCTAGAGCAAAGTTATGCTCGTGGATTGCCTTTAGAGATCTTGGAGCAGTAGAAATCAGTGTCCTTGGATAGCAGAGAAGCACTTGTTTCAGATACTGCTTGTAATCTACCTCACTTATTTATCAATAAGGAGAGTCTTTCTTCCAATTTGTGTCTTTGTACTCTTATGTATTATGATTTCTGAATTGTCTTGTTATTCCATTGCAAGCATATTGTTTCATTGATCATCTATATAAATATAAGATATTGTAGGAAAGATCTTGCTCTTTGTAGATGTTGGCGATTCCCTAGAAGCTGTGGAAGCAATTTGGATTTAAGAAGAAAGCTAGGATTGACCGTCATAAGCAAGGTACACCTAATTTCTTCCATATTTCTTTGTCGAATTATGAAATGGTTGAATGTCTGCAAGTTTATTTAGTACGTTGGTAACCCCAGAGACCCTAGGTTATAAGGTTGTATTCTCTTAAACAATAGAAATGGCGACTCCAAGTCTGGGCAATGGTGAGAGTAATGACCATACAAGCCACAAACTGCACAAGGGTAGTTGGTTCACAATGACTTGTTCTTAACTGTCGGCGGATCTGGGACGGTGACTATTGGAGTTCCATCAAATGTATCCATAATTTCCATGTGGGTGCGAAGGATAGGTAACTCTTGAGAATGTTTTGTCGCATGTCCTTGGATATCACACAATGCGCAAGGGGAGCCAAATGAGGTTCAGTCGTTGCTTTGGTGGCCTTTCCCCCAACCTTCTTTGGAGGAGGACGGGTAGGTGTGGAGACAGGAGTAGTCTTCGATGGACCAGGAAGTAGGTGTGACAAAGTCACAATGGGCTGGATGGGAGTCAACACAACCTGGGGAACTGGGGTTTGAGTGGGTGGATTGAGGCACCACACAAGAATTCCCAATGTGAGATTAGGTAAGTTGAGAGTAGCCATGACAGGCTTACTCACGATGCTAGATGGTGGAAAAAGGAAGGGAATAATGTGGATCGGGTATGAACCCCAATAATTTCCGGGTGACTGTGGTTGGGGTTTCGGCTGATGTTGTGATGTGGTCGGGATGGTACTGGATGTGATAGTACACAAATCCGATACGTCAGTCGACGTAGGTGGAGGGGGTAAGGACACCAAGGTGTCCGTCATAGGAGTGTTGGAAAATAGGCCCGGGCCAACAGCTAATAAGGAAGGAATGGGCACATTGTCAATGGTGGAGCTAATAGTAGGAAGGACGTGTTCTGGCGTGGATGGCCCCTTCAGATTGTAGTAAGTCAAGTAGTCGACAGTCATGATCTTCCCCTCATGAGGGAACATCAGGAGTCGAAAAATGGTAGAGGTCACGAATCGCATGGAATACATGTAGATACGTTTTAGGAGGAGGTTACAGTAAAGTTGGGAATTGAAAACCTCAATGTCAATCAACACTGTTTTACCAGCTAGCTCAACAGGAACGTTCGTGAGAATCCCTTGTGCTGAGTGGAGCGACCATTGTAGGTGTAGAGAGCAGTGGTAGAAGGTTGAAGGGTAGGGGCCCTCAATTTCTTCCAAATGGTAGTTGACATAATGTAGGTGGATGCCCCTTCATCAATAATGCATCGATGCACAACCAAATTCCAAATTGAGACCGAAACTTGGAAGGCGACAGTAGACGACATCCTGGGTTCTCCTTGATCCAAGTCGAAGGTGATCAACCCAGAATCAAAGGGATCAATGACACCTAGTGCGGACAACAACGCTTTACGCTATGATGGATAAGTTTTAAGCACTTCCAAAGAGGACATGGTTGTAGGAGATTGGGCTAAGTCGTCAACTACACTGTAGTTGAGAGCAACTCTGGTAGTAGCATTGTTTGCAACATGACGCATAGGAAACCGTGGGACTCTGGCCGCCCCGTTTGTGGGGGGTCTCGATAAGTGCAGAGACATGTCATAAGTGTTTCAGTAGTTTCTGTGGTGGATCCATACCTGTTGCGTCGAGTCTGTAGGTCAACTTCAGATGAAATCGTAATGAGGTGATGGACACTAGCCTTAGCAGTTTATGTGGTGGAGCCATACCTGTTGCGTCGAGTCTGGAGGTTGACTTTGGACGAAATCGTCATGAGGTGATGGACACCAGCCTCAGCAGGTGGGGTCGTCACAGGGGCTGGGGGAGCAGGTGGGTCCAAGGGTTGGGTTGCAACCATCCCTTGGTGTGGTAAAGGGTTTTGGAGCACCATAGGCTGAGGACCTAGTGGTGCAGGGTTGGGTTGAGCCGGAGTAGCTGCGTTGGATGAAGTTGATTGTCATTCTGGAGGAGTTGTTGGACGCGAGCCATGTGAGGACACAAATGAGTGTAATGAACATAGGTGTTGCAGATAGCACATGGATGGTTGGTCCGTAACTAAGGGTTCTTCCCAAGCCTATTGGGACGCTAGGGATTCTGTGCAAGTAGTTCAACATCATTATTGTTTGGAGGTCTGGCCTATTGGCCGCCTCCTTGGAGTTGATTATTGCCTCGGTTTGTTCCTAGCTTGTTATTGCCCTACCCTTGTTGGTTATTGGGGGTGGTTTGGTTAGGAAGGTTTTGTTGAGCATAAACATGTCCTATAGAGACTGGAGGAGTTAGGGCTAGAGCTGGAGTGGGTTGCACAGGTGGTGCATAGTAGACCGGAGGAGCTGGAGGGGCTGCAAATCTGGTCGTCTGGTCAGAACACGATTGTGTCGAACAAGTCAGTCCATGGATGTGATGAGTTGGTGCAGGAGGTGCGTAGGATTGGGTGGCTCTGGACTGATCCATCATACATGAGTAATCGGGGGTATAGTTGGGTTGGGAAACACGAGGGGTGTTACCAGGGTGTGGTGGAATAATGGGAGAGGCCGCATAGAACTATGGGTGCTATGATAGAGCCAATAACTCCATCAGTAGCATGCGATGCCCCTAGTGTGTCACGGTGAGAGGTGTTGGCTCAGGGAACATTAGGTATGATGGTATATAAGTACCCATATTGAGCGTAGATTAAGTCAAATTGCTAAGCCTTTAGGATGGTCTCCTCCTCAGTTTGGGGTCGCTCATATGCGACGTCCTTGGCTATGGGTGGGAATAAGGTTTTCAGAAACCAGTAGAGGAAGATCCTATCATCCAATTAGATCTTGCACAAGCTACATCACCACTCATGGATGTGATCTGTGATGTGGGTAGCTGTATTTTTGTGACAGGATAAGAGGATCTCTACTCCCTCGTCATATCAATAGGTAGCTGAAAGTATTGAAGGAACATTGAGGCAAGTTAGTAAACGTCGGGTAGGTGGAATGAGGCAGCTCGATGTACCATTTAGATGCAGCACCCGTAAGTGTGTTCTAGAACAACCTCAATCTAACAGATTCATCCACGATGATGTTCGATGAACACCACAAGTGGAAAGACATGATGTGGTTCTGGGGGTCCTCACCCGCCTTTCCCTCAAACTTAGAGATGTCTGAGGGAATTTTTGTAGGCATGGGAGGCTAGTATGCTTAATGACTAATGGGGTCATTTGTTAACCTTTCCAAATATGGTAGGTTGAGACTAGCCATGAAAGGTAGGCTAGACCCGAGGTTGGCTCGGCAAGGACCAGGACACGGGGGCTTCACTTGTTGACCAATATCCTATCACGTTAGTTCATATTATGGGTTTTAAAATTATCAAAAATTGAACCAATATATTGTAGGTATTGGGGGGGATGAGGGGTTTAAGGTGGGGGTAGGTAGGATGGTTTATAAGGATTGAGGTATAAAAAGGGGCGGGGAGGAGGTTTTAAGTATTGGGAGGGGGTTTCAACAAAAAGCGTTTGAGTCAATATCTCTGGAAATTAAGGGTATTCTTTAATATCCCACGATCGCACGTGCTATGTGAGAGGTTCACTGAGTGAAGTCCCCATGGACCAGGAATGGTGCCAGTGGCTACAGGAACGTAGTTCCCGTCTATGACTGAGGGCTGGTGAGGTTGAATTCCCATAGAAGGAATAGTCAGAATGGATGTGGAAGGGCCACTGCCCCTAGGTATAAAAGGTGGTATGTAGGAACCACGGTAGGTAGTGTGGGTCCACTACTAGTGGGTAGCGTACCAGCAGTTGTGTGTGCAGTGGTGATGGGTCCAGTAGAAGGGATACCCATGATGATGGGTGGCAAGGATATAGGTCCACTACCAACTATCCCTTCATGGAAGGGATCTGGATGCGTACCAGACATAGGGCTAGATGGGGCAATGAACAAAGTGGGTTTAGATTGGTAGGAATCTGAATTAGACTCAGAGGCCGCGTGTGGCTTTGAAGGTGGTGAGTGACGTCGAAGATGGATTTGATGGTGGCGATTCAAAGAGCTGAACTAAGGGGTGTGCCCCCTAAGTCGATGGGATTAACGTGGTGGAGTAATGATGTCTTGTGGTAGTGATGGGAAATGAATGTGGACCCCAGTTTTAATCAGCTTCCTAATGGTTCAAAAGGATTCACTCAGCCACCAATGCTATCTGATGGCTTGTGTATTGGGGAGTACCCCTCACTCCATGGCTCAGGTAAAATTGATGACCGCTTTTCCACAAATGAAAACTCTTGGTTTTCCTCACGGGTGGGAACTAGTCAATCGGGTAAGGTTCATTTCCCTTTTCATTTGGCAGGTCCTCTCAATGGCTAGCTACTTCAGGGTTCATATGGGACTCCTTACAATGAGTTTTAGGGCTATGCCTAAGTACTTCCCACAATTAAGTGGATGGGGTTTATACCCCAATCCAAATATTATTAAGTTAATTGATTCTTTTTAAGGCTCTGCTCAGGGTCATGAACTGAGCATGTTCACTTAATGGTGTGAATGTGTGGGCACCTATATGTAAAAAAAATTCCTTCCAATCTTGAAATAAATGAGTAACAAGGGACTTTTTGCAAGAAACCAGTAAGGGGTTGTAATATAGCAGGACTAGAAAGAAAAATAGGTCTAGACAGAGGTTTGGGATAGACATGGATCTAAATGAGGCACAAAAAATAGACTGTAAACTAACAGTCGCACCTGTCAAAGGAACATACATGATCTCGGTCGCACAGAACAAAGAGGTAGAGGAGATCTGTACAGAAAACATCCAAGTCATGCCTAACAGAGGATCAGATGCATTTGAGTCGCTCGAAACAGGGTCACAGGGTCACTGGGGTCACTCCATCAACCAAGACTGGCATCATCGGGATGTTTGAGCCAGGTCATGCGTATCGGGGCTACAGTCACGGCCTAGGTCACGCTTATCGGGCGAAAAGGAGTGACTGGGTCGCGGCTTGCGGCCTGATAAGTGCGACTAGCATCGAACAAGAAAAAATGAAAAAGAATAGAGCTGACAGGGGCCGGGGGAGCAGGCACTGATGCAGTGAAGGTTCAGATCGGCCGCGAGGGAGCCCGATTGGTGACGACTGAAGGAATAAATTGAAGACAAATCTGTAGCTAACCTGCAAAAAGAGGGATTCTAGAGGATCGACCAGCGGAGTCGCCAAAACTGTAACGATGGGACATCCTTATGTCAGTTGGATCATAAGGAAGAGTTCATGGAAAAAAAACAAAAACAAACAATATTAGTAACATAAAATAGATATATACAATGGCTAAACTAACAAAACAAAAAATTATACCTTCTTTCTTGTAAAGTGGGCCACCATGGCCGTCTCGGAAGTGGTCCGCCTCTCTAGGTGGGTACAAAGAATGTCTTGACGTACAATGTGGGAATGGTATGGCGATGAGATGATTGCAAAAAGTTGTGTGAATACTTGAGAGAAAAGGTGTCCCAATGTACTCACAAAATGAAAAATAGGAAAAAAAGGTATTTTGGGAGAGCCCTTCATAATGTATTTATAGAATGGTTAGGGTTTTTTGACCCAATGTGGTTACCCATGGTATTTTCCTATGGTTTTCTGGTCCTTTCTCTTTTTTAGGGTTTTTGTACCCTTTTTTAGGGTTTTTGACCCATTTTTTAGAGAAAGTGAGGGTAAACCATAGTAAATAATAATGTTTTGGACCATTTTTTATGGAAATACAATTGTGAAGGTCAAAAGTAAGGGAAATATAGTAGGAATATGATGTATGTATGTGGTTTAGACCATATAAATCTAGGTGAACATTTTTTTGTGTGTTGACAATTGCATTGTTCGTTGCTTCCTTATTTTACATCCTTTTGAGTTGAAGGTGAGTTCATGTTCTTGATCACACATCTGAATGATGCTTAGAAGATTATGCTTCATGTTGTCTACAAGCAAGACATTTTCAGCAAGGGAGTTTTTACTTCTGAGCTTTATTGTGCCCTTTCCCAATACTTTTTCTAAATTGTTATTCCCAAATGATACAGATCCTTTATCCTTTTCAACATTGAAAAAATCATATTTATTACCTATCATATGGTTGGAGAAACCGCTATCAACACACCATTTACCAGAGCTGTAATTTTGACCTTGGAGATAAATTCCACATTTGTGGTTGTTTTTGTGTTTGATCCATGCCTTGTTGGGCATGTCCTCATTTCTTATTGTTGGTATCTTCATTCTACAATCTCTAGGTATATGTCCAAATTTATTACACTTTTATAAACATTCAATTTGTGATCTCAAGGGACAAAATATGTTACTATACTGTCGTAGTCTAAGGATTGCAATGTTATTCCTTGTATCAAAGTTTCTTCTTTGAAAACAGTTTACAGCTTTGTGTCCAAATCTTCCACATGTAAAGCGATGCCCATAAAATAAGTATCCATACCTGAGAACATATGAAGGAGGTTATTTTTTGAGGTCCGGTATTTCCACTGTCCCTACTTTTGATAAGGGTTTTTGTAGCTTACATTCGATCTCTTATTCATTTGTGGATTCCTTGACAACTTCTACATAACTTCTTGGCTTATTTTCATTAGCTGTCAACATTGAGCTTGAGGCTTCATTGGTATTCTGCTTCTATCCTATACCGATCTTTTCAAAGAATGGCTTCTGATTGCTAATGATTTGTTCTAGAACCTTGGAGTTGTTTTCATAACCTTTTGCGATATCTTCCATCTATAACTTGTTCTTCAGAGATACTATCTCATCCTCATGATTTTCCTTTTATTTTATTTTTTCCATTAGTTGTTCAGTAAGAGAGTCTTCAATTCTTTTGGCTTCTTCAAGTTTGGTCTTCAGGTCAACAATGGTTTGTTCAAACCCTTGTGCCTCTTCCTTCAGCATCCTATTTTACTTCCTGACTTTCTTCGGCTCTTTTAAAACGCTTACAAGTTCTGCCTCAAGATCTACTTCTCCTTCATCTTCAAATTCTTCATTACCATTAGGATCCTCATCTAAGTTTATTGCCATAAAGAGTACCTTATCTAGTTCACCGTCTTCATCAAAATCACTGTCACTATCATTGTCAGAGTCACCACTGGATGAGTTGTTGTCCCTTTTTGTATAGAGTCATTTCTTCTTTGCAAACTTCCTTTTGTTATTATTATTGTAATTATTGTACTTCTTGTAGAGTTGAGAGTTGTCATCCTCATCACTATCTGATTTCTTTGCATACGGACATTTAGCAGCAAAATGACCTATCGTTCCACATGAGAAGCATTTAAGAGGTAACTTACCTTTGTATTTTCCAGTGCCTCTCTTAAATCTCCGAACAAAGTTAGCTATTTCTTCATCATCAGATTCATAACTTGCTGGCTTGTCTTTTGTTGATTTGTTCTTCCCAGCTTGTTTGGAGGAGACCTTAAAAGTTGCTTCCTTTCTTGGCGTTTCTCCGTCTTCAATTATCATTTGGTAAGCGACAAGAGTTCCATGTAGTTGATCAATCGTCATAGTCTTCAAATATGTTTTTTATTCTAGAGTAGAGATCTTAGGGTTGAACCTTTTAGGAAGAGACCTCAAAATATTTCGAACCACTATGGCCTCATCATCTTCTTCACCCAATCCTCTGATGGTATTCACAACTTGATCCACATGTAGAATGTAAGCTACAATGTCTTCGTCCTCATTTATCCTTAGATGTTCAAATTGACCTCTTTATGTTTGAATTCTGGCTTCTTTGACTTTACTATCTCCTTCGTATGTGGTTTGGAGTTTGTCCCACATTTCCTTTGCAAAGGGGTAGTGCATCACTTTGTTGAAGACAAATTCATTTATAGCACCTAGAAGGTAATTTCTTGAATTTGAATTGTTGTTGTATTGAGCCAGCTCAATTGCATCTGTTGGTACGGTCTATGGTACCTTGTACCCATTCTCGATACTTTGTCATATTTCTATTCCTTGAGCTTCTATGAAGGCTCTCATCCTTATGCTCCAGAATGCATAGTTGCTTCCATCAAACAAAGGTGTTCCATTTTTTCTCTATTTAGCAAACTTTCCCATAATTACCTTCCAGCAGTTAGTTTGTTCTGAAGGAACCTGCTCTGATACCAATTGTTGAAATACTGATAGGGGGTGAATCAGTATTTGCACTATTTAAAATTTTAATCAAAAGAAAGTTGTTGATCACCAATCACAGCATATCATCAATGTGTATAAATATAACAAGTTTCACAGTACACAATAATTTTTGACGTGGAAACCCAAGACCAAGGGGTAAAACAATGGAAGCCTTTTTAAAATAGTTTACCATAAATAACTGGAAGGAGGAAACAACCCCCTTATTACAAAGACTTCAATTTTCTAGCTGCAACTGGAAGGAGGATACAACCAACTGATTTACAAACTACAACCTAAAGGAAGTTTATTTGCAAATTTTTGGTCTAATACCCTTAAATTCTTCAATTTGTACAGGACATCAATACTCCACACATAAAGGTGCCAAAGACCATATTACCTTATGCATAAGTTCCAAGGTTAAAGGATTTAATGGACAACATCAAAGGCATGATGGATTCAATGGTATTCACATACAAAAAATTAACAACAACAAGGAGGAGGTCTCCACCATATACTTATCAAGGGTACCAAGGTGTGGGGGTGCCTAGACTTCTCCCAGGGTACCATGACCTCATTAAAAACACAAATGACTGCATATGGGTTCATTTGGACTCTTTTAATTTCTACACTTATTCAACCCAGCAAGGACTCTTTTTAGGGTACTAGGGCATAGGTTGTGGTACTCGGGAATCCAAATAAACAACTGGGGAACCATAGAAACAACTTAGGGGAACTTAAACGCTCTAAAGGGTGTATAGGGATTTTGGAATTGTCCCAAGGGATCCAAGGGCTTAAGACTTGGGCTTCAAGACAAGGTCAAAAGGTCTCCTTTAACATTGACAAACTTATAACCCTGAAGGGCTCCTCAAGGGACACCAAGACACACTGACACACACCTGTCGCCATCAATGACAATTTAGTCAACAATCTCCCCCTTTGTCATTGACGGAAACTTCAAAGCTCCCCCTTAGAAAGAGCTTCCTTTGTTCACAAATATCCCCCTTTGAGCAACCTTCCTTTACCTTCCTTGTTCAATGTTTTCTCCCCCTTTGGCATCAATGGCAAAGGGTACTCCTTGTAGTATTACTGCTCCCCCTCTCATGCTGATGTGTTGTTGAAGATGGATCAATTCAATTAGGAGATAGTATGACTCCCAATTTTTCTCGGAGGTATTCAAAAGTATCCCTTGGGAGAGGCTTCGTAAAGATGTTTGTAATCTATTATTTTGTCCCAATATATTCCAACTTGATATTATTTTATGTGACTTGTTACCCTATAAAATTCTCATTTTTGCATTCATAACAATAAGTTTTATTTCAATTATAAGCATTTTGTGTTGAACTTGGAAGAACCCAATTCAGAATTTTGAATATAGAGTGCTAGTTGCAATAAGATGCAATAGTAGAAATATGAATACACCAATTCTTCAATAGTATCAAGCATCTTTAATAGATACTTTCATTCCCATTCTCAACAATATGCCATTTTACTTATGATGAAAATTTTAGGGGTATTTGTTAAAATACAAAACTTCTTCGCACTGATATCCCAATAAAAAAAAAAAATACAAGCATGATGCTTTCACATTAGTTTGAGATTTGGGTTTAAATATAGGAACTGCATTAGAGCAACAAAATCAAAATGGCAATTGAAAGCTTTTAGAACAACATTTTATCACTTGTGAGACCTTAATCATTTTCTTTGTTTTAAATTCTTGAGGATTTAATCGTGTTTGTAGTTGTTGTTGCTCTCATAATTGTATGTTCATACAATAGTAATCTCATTATATATATTAGGGCCCCACATTCATACAAAAGTATTCTCATTGTATATGAATGCATCCATTGCAGGTGAGTATACAACGTCATAACAACCAAAGTAGGGTTTTCAAAAGAAATATTTCAGGTGGACCAAAAATAAGTTGAAGATAGGGTTGTTGTAGCTTATAAACAAGGGCCTTGGATGCCCGAACATATAACCGATTACTATATACCAAAATTCTATTAAGATAACTTTTCCATATTGTTCCATGCACACATGTCTAGTATATTTTCTCCACTTTTATATCAAAATTCTGATTCTCCACCAAGTTACATATTGATAGGAAAAGTTGAAAAGGCATATATAGCCCACTCCCCTGAGTAATAAGATATCGCCAAGCAAGGGTCATTACCACTAGGATTCTCGAGATTATTTCCCTTACCATTTAGCAATTTTATTTGAATAAGAGTCAAGTTGAGTAGTGAGCCTCCTCTTAAAGTCGTATTTTTGAAGCTTTCTATCAGTTGGTGTAGTGTATCCAACATTAGCAGTTCAGGTAGTTATGCTAGCTGGAATTCACTATTGGCGTTCGACTTACTATTAGGGAAGAAATGTATTTGGTTTTTGCTTATGATTAATCGGTTGAGACAAATTCAAGTGAATATTGTTTACATTCAATAGTTAATTTCACGAGGTTATGAACTTCATAATTTAAGGCTTATGGATTGGATTTCATGACTGTAATAATAAATTCATATAACGCACAAGTCATCCTTAGACGTAGGAACTTGATTAATATCTATTATCATAAGTAATTTATTGTCTTTCCCTCAGGTCAAGTGCCTTTGTACCAGTTTATGGTTGTATTATTTCTACTACATGCCATTTCTTAACAAACTAATATCTATCTAATACTAACATTGGAGATTTTCTATTTCTTGTGCTTTCACTGGAAACATCCAAGCCTCAACTTCCTAAAACCTTGTCTCCCTTGCTGCACCTACTATACTATTTATGACCTTCCTTCTCACAACCTTGACTTAACTTTGATACGAGTTATAAATTATTTAGTGTTTATGATTAGAGTCGTAGCAAAAGAAAGCCTTAGATCTAAGCTTCACAAAATTTACATAGGCACTTTGAGAAAAAAGAGTTTGCATTTCATACAATGTAGTTAATTTCTCTGTGCATATATATAAACATGAAATACAATAACATAAATGACTTCAAAGCAAAATAAGGTTTGACAATATATTAACTCTTGTATTTATTAAATTTACAAACATGTACTATGGATTTTACAAACAAATAAATAGTTACCTAACTCGACCTAAAAAATGAAGAATGATCAAAGAAGTTACTCCGAAGATGTAGAGGAAAGATGCTGAAAAATGACAAAAAAGGTGGTTCAGAAAACTCAAAATATTAAGATGTAGAAGCAGCTCCAAAAACTTATAAGATGTAAATGGAAGATGATGATGCTACAAGATGCTGAAAATGACCAAAAAAAAAGTTGATAAAAAAACTCAAAAGAAGTTGCTCCAAAAACGTAGAATATGTAGATGCAACTCCAAAAACTAAAAAGATATGCAAGATGATGTTGTTGGAAGAATGCTTTTCTCTCTCATCTAAGAAGGTGGTTCCAAAGAAGAGGTGGCTCAAGAAGGTGGTGCAAGAAGAAGCAGTGCGGTGATTTTCCAAATTGTGATGGTTTGGTAGGTTGCATTTAATTCGAAAATTAATTGAGTTGAGTTATGAGGTTACCAAGAAATTGATTTCATATGGAGATATTTATAATAGTTTCAAGCATTGAGTCAAATATATGCAAAGTGAAGGTTAGTAATAGGAAATCAAACAATGACTCAAAACCATGGTTATGTTGTTGTACAAATGCATGTATTACATATACAATAATTGATTATATCAGTTTCTTTCTGAAATAAATAAATGATGAGAAGGAAGGTAAACCAATTTCTAAGATAAATAAATAATGAGAAGGAACATAACCAATTTGTGACATAAACAAACTTAAATGGTGCACACTTAATTATGCACCCATCCTTTGCATTTATACACAGTCCCGTTTCCTAATGCATATGTTGCCGCTGCGATAATAATGCTTCAAATTATAATCCAATCAAATTGCACAAAATTCGGACATTTATATTAGTAAATTAAAAAATGGTTTGAAACTTTTGTTAAAAGGTATGTTACAATTAAAATCAACCACAACTAATACACAATCAACCCGGATCGAATACAATAGTATCTTGACCTTCGGGACGGACTAATAACACTAGCTTTTTAAGTTGTTGGTAGATTCATCTTACCATAACCTAAATATGTGTGATTGACATTATTGGCTATTAGTTTGAAAATGTCATTTTCTTATAGTATTTGATTGAAATTGGTGTAATTATATTGAAGGGATAGACATTATAAATTTTCATTATTATTGGGCTGATGCACAATCATGGACTCCTTTAAAGACACTTTAGATGCCACATAATACTGGAAAAACCTGGAACCTCTCACTTTAGGTGACAATTAGGGGTACTTCCCTAACATTTGAAGATGAAGTAAAAAGAAAAAATATAGGTAATTGAATCAACTTTCATAATATATAACATTTATGCAAAAAAAATGTTTGTAAATGATTATAAAATTAGTTTCCGTTAAATTGGGTTTTAAAATGTTCAGCACATCATAACATATATGTTTGTGCGGGCACATCAATATATGAGGTAAATGATGCCAATTTTGGATAAAATATTGCAGAATAATAAAGGACATATGGGCCTAGTGCAACACTACTTATTTATAATTTTTCATGAATTATTATTTTTTATTATTAATTATTGAAGACATAAAAGTTTGAAATGAAAACGTTGTGTGCGGGTGCAACACTTTAGGGGCAAAAATTAATGAAATCCTTGATTTCTATATATAAGATTGTAGAGATTTGTCTCTTCTAGTGCACCATATAGTTTTCTTGGGAAATGGTGAAGGAAATTCTAAGTTATATAAAAAACAATCGATGTATCTATTTTTTAAAACTAACGGGTGTCATTTAGAAAAATAATAATAAATAAATAAAACACACTTTTGAAGGAAACAATTACATATTCCGAATCCTAAGATCGTACTCTACAATATTCTAAATTTTCATAAAAAATATTGCGTTTGTCATAGCAAAACACGCCATTGAAACTGAGCATATTGTCAGAGTTCTAAAAGACAGGAAATAGCCCTGGTTTATTTGTCCTAGCCAATAGGTTCGATCGTCCGAAGTTATTTCCGAACATAATGCAAAACCTTATTCCCATCGAGTTTTTAAATTTTAAAAACACGCATATGCGTTATAACGCATATGTGTTTTGGCGTTATTCATATCGCATATGTGATTCATAACGCATATTGTTGGGTGAAATTAATGTCATTTTAATTCTGTTGTAGTAGTTTCCCAAGCATTTAATTTGTCAATTGGAGGTTCGTAGGCTTACGAAGCACATGCAAAGTATATGCAGGGCTGAAGTGAAATTAAGCTAATCTAACCTCCCATGAAAGTAAGACTAATCTAATCTAACCCCCCTTAAGCTGAAACAAGTAATTGCTAATCTAATGCTGGAAGCTGAAACACACGACTAAAAGTAAATTGCATAAAAGAAAGACAACATATGAAGAGCAACAAGACAACACATGTGAGCTCGCATTAACAATAAATAAATCTTAATTTATATCACAAGAATCAATGACAAATCATGAAAGCATCAAAGCCAATATTATGAACAAAAGCTAAGAATTCCCTTCTCCATATTACAAAGTCAAGACTAACTTCTACAATCTACTATCTACCTAATATTATCTAAGATTAATCAAGATTCATGAAATGAAGAGAGCACTCTCTTTTATACATGAAGGAGATAACCATCTCATAATGAGAGATCCATTATTCTCTCAACCACTCTCAACTAATTTCCTATTATTACAAGATATGATCCCTTCAAATCCTCCACATGTCTCTCATAAATCCAAGATAAGATATGCCAACCAAATCTCCGTGATCTTCTCCTTGGAATATTCTTTGAATAACTATCTCCTTGAAATGGTGGAGGAGATATTCGAGAAGTATTTTCTTGAATTAATCCTTCACATATTCCTACACATTACAAAGCTCATCCATACTTGAGATATTGGTAAAAAACATGTTAATTTCTAATATTTTAATCATAAATTCACTTATAATACTAAAATGAATAAAGTAGAAATAATAAGGTGAAACCCACATATATGTATGGAAATGGTATGATAAAAGGTTAATGGGACGATGAAATATGAGGAATAGCGGAAGATAAAGTGGATGAAAATATGACATTTCCGAGTCTCAACATACTCCCCAACTGATTTTATTGCATGTCCTCATGCAACCATGTATGAATATTCTCAAGAACTTTTGGCATTTGAACTTGGGTTTGATTGATGATGTCTTTTTAACAATGAATGTTTTCAGGGTGTGAAATACATGAATAACAACTGGCATTTCCTTATGGTTGGTTCTTGTGTGACAACCATGAATATAAAGAATGTTGGTTCTTGTGTTAACAACATTCATTTCATGATGTGAAATGCATGAGTAACAACTGACATTTTTCTTATGGTTGGTTCTTGTGTGACAACCATGAATATAAAGAATGTTGGTTCTTGTGTTAACAACATTCATTTTGCCATCTGCTTTCTAGCTGCATAATAATTTAACCATACACTCACTGAAAATGATAAGCTATTAATGTGCATAGAAAGCATCATTGTGCATAAGAAGGCCTTTTATTTATCTTTATAAATCATGCCAATATGTATATCAATGTGCATGAAGTAAAGTGCAAAAGAGGATTTGTCGAAAAATAAATGCTCATGAATGGCAAAATGAGATGAAAAATGGGTGATGGTGGTGAAAAGAATGGAATGATAGTAGTGAGTATGTATTGAATATAGTTCCCCCTCCCCAACTGATGTGGTTGCATGTCCTCATGCAACCTAGCATGGGTTGTGAAAGTGAAAATAAGAAATGGAGCATGGTGAGGGAATTTTCTACATTATTCATTGCTAGCATGTAAGGAATTGCATGATTAAAGTTTAGAAAACAACATACCACCACTTACCCAAAAAGTAGATGAATGATGCAATAAGAATGTAGCTGATGTTGTTGGATCGTGGAATGTGTCGCTACTATTGTGGCTATAACTGTTGGATCATGGGTAGTGAAGGAATCAAAACTGCTGCTGCTAAATCATGGAGAATATGTCACGGCTGCAGGATAAAAATGTAACTGTAAATGTTGTTGCGGCTGTAACTGATGGAACTGCTGAAATGTGAAGTGGAGGAATCTGAACTGCTGCTGATAAATAATGGAAAATGTGGAAGGCAGAAAGTGGAACTGTGGTACACTCATAGATCTGAAGTCATGTTTCTACAACTGTTGATGGAGTCATGAGAAAGAATGTATAATCTTCACCCTCTACAAAACTCGATGGTACAATTCTAGTCATGCGAATAAATGTGTCGATGTCGAGCATGAAAATAAATCATTGGATTACTGGTCATTGATGAATTCCGTTAACCAATGCGAGGAAACACACTAGTGATGCCAATGAGTGCCAAGGTACCCAAGTACATCTTGCGAAGTGTGAATAGATGCGCTGATGTCGAGCCACTTGCAAGATATGGCGATCAAGAGACATTGATGAATTCCCATGACTGTCAACGAGAGAACTTTCCATTAAGGCATGCAAGCCTCCAGGTACTCAAAATGAACTATTATCTATATCCTAGATAAAGTGCTGAGGTTGATGGGGCAAGACTTGTCGAAAGGTGGGCCTTAAGGAATCCCACATCAGTCAATGCAAGTTGGTACAAAAATATCGGTAGGACTATAAGTGAAAAGATCTCACAGTCAAGCAGTGGATATGGAAAGGATATGTAGTCATGGAAAGGGAGCTGGTTTTATTCAGAAGGCAAACTCGAAAGGAAAAAGGGGGAAAAATGAATTGAAAAAGATAAAGGGATGTATGCAATTCAAAAATGTAAGCGTGTGTGGAGTCATGATAGTTAAGGAAATGAAATAGTGGAATTCGGTATGGATGACTAATGTGCCTTGAAAGAGAAATGTGGCTAAATATTCATGACGCAAAAGGGTTTATGAATGGTTTCTGTGTAACAATAAACGCCATAATGTTTATGATGAGTAACGACTCCTTCAAGCTGTCTGTCAAAACATGTTTTTCAAAGGTTTTGTGATTCTTGAAAAATCACTTTAGCAGAAAAATGCGATCGTCTTTGAACCTAAAATAGTGACTTAGTACAAATTCCTACATGAAACTTAGTAGTGAATATGTATTGAATATAGTTCCCCCTTCCCAACTAATCTGGTTGCATGTCCTCATGCAACCTAGCATGAAACTTGTGAGAAGTTTGTAAAAGAAAACATATTATGCGGAAAGAAGTACATAAGCTGCAAAGAAAATGTCAGGAATAAAATGTGTTATACATGTTTCCATTGTGCTCCTGGTTCGTCATTAATCGCTGCTTGAAGTGACTCAAAGAAAACAATTTTAGTGTAAAAAACAAAAATCATCATTCCAAAGATGTTTTCAGGAAGTGTTGAGGTCCATTTGCAATTTTTTTTTCAATTGTTTTTATTATTCCTTTTTATATAACAAAAGAAATAATTTTTGGAATATATAATTGTTCTATTGTTTTTGTTTTATTTTTACAACACAAATAAAAATGGCAAAAACACTCAAGATTAAATTTACTCGATCTGCATTCCCGGGCATTCAGCATTAATGTCTTGGCTCCTTAACAAAACATTTAAAACTTAAAAATTTTAATGACTGTAACAACCATTAGATCCTGCATAACCGTCGTTAACATAAAATACATGCATACCTGAAAAATCACATTATTATGGAAAAAAATATTGTCTCAGCCCTCTGAATTGGTCCATTCTGCCACCTAAAGTTGACACTTTTCAATTTCTATGACCCAATGTCTATTCTTTAATTTTCATCATTCTGCCTGAATATGAAACCGAGAATACAGTGAATAACCTCCTTCCAAAGTCACACTTATTTCAAATGACAACGGTACCTTCTTAATTAGAACAAATTCCCAGCTATCTTTAAAAGGGCCCAACATTGACTGAGTTGGCAACTTAACAAGGGAGAGGCTTAGCGATAAAAGCAACGAGTTTTAAGATTACTCAGGGTCAGTTGCATAAACTAAGACGTTATTTATATGTCATCAATATGCACCAGAGAGTGAAAGATAAACCATTGGAACTATTGCTAGTTTTAGTGCTCCTAATTATGTCATTGAAAGTGCTCTTGGTGCTGTTCTTGGAACTGTTGGTTATGTTGTTCCTTCAACTGCTTGTTCAACTGCTGATTCAAATGATACTGAGAATTAGAATGTTGGTTGAACTGTTGATTGTAATGATCATGCTGGGATAACAACTTGCTTATTCGTTCGTCCGAATCTACCTTCCTGTAAGATTCAAGTTCTTTTCATTGTATATATATTGATGGATGTGAAATGAGATTGACGGGGCTATAAAAAGCTAATTGAATAGTGATCGTTCAACCGTGGCATTTTTTCAAAACTTCTAACAACATGGTCTCATGGTATGCACATGTTCAATTGTTTTTGCCGTGACAAATGACTTTGTATAAAAGATAGAAGAAAATTTTATTAATAAGTCAGCGCCTAAAGAAAAATAAACAGAACGTATAACTGTCAAAAACCCAAATCTCAATATATATAATTTTTTTTCACTCTTCCGAAGATCCACAACTAAAGTTTGCAAACATAAAATAGAAAACCAATCGTAAAAACAAAATATGCATTATTCCGCACAAGGTTTTCAAAATACTGGCAACAAGAAGCTCAGAACCGGAACTCCTCATTTGATTAATATATGAATATTAAGGAAATACTTAACGTTTCCAAACTATATTCATACTTCCTGCTTTTTTAGCTAATATCCTTTTTGAACTTGTTTCAAAGCCATGTTGTGATCGTGATCAAAACCATAAGTAGACACGTTGCATTAATTAAACCTTCCAGTGTGGAACCGAATATCTACTAAGTTGGAAAAACGACCATCCCAAAATAAGGCTTTTTCACGTTCATAAAAATGAAAACTGATCTCAAACCAAGTAGAATTTTCCAAAACCGCTTGTGATTCAACTAAATGAGACCCTTCTGCACAAAACCCATGTGCCGGATTTTTTAAATTCATCACTGTTTGCTCATATCTTGCACCCGAAGTTGACTTTCTGTAAATGGGTGTTAATTGACGAAAACAACAAAGAGAAAAATAAAATAGTCAGGTATATTCATTCACACAATACCATCCTATTGATTGTGCAGCTAGAATGGAAAGGCATATTCAAGACTAACAACTGTCCTGTATTAAGCTATGAATGGAACTGGATGTGATTCAGCCCAAAAGAATTTGGTCAAATGAGGTGGATGACCCGTAACCCAACTTAGCAGATACGTGAAGAATTGCAGGAAGTTGAAACAATCATGAAAAGGGTGAGTCATGGCTGGAATTAAACACACAGATCATGCCTATCTTGGTTGTTTATTAATAAAGGATAATACGTATTAAGTAATTGGTTTCTGTCCCGCCCGATTTTGGATTTTTAGCAGATGCGGATTCAAAGCCAGATTTCTTGGATCGGTTGGGCGCTTAAGTTATTTAATAAAAGCTACTATGGGTGGACGCAACATGCAAGGAGGATGCTGGGTATTTTGTTTGGCAACGCCTATCTATCTGTTATTCATTGCTCTAATATTATGGCGAATTTTTTGAGGAAAGATCGTAGGAGCAGTTTACTATGAAAATATAAGGATTGACCACAAAGACGTGTTGGATGATAGTGCATGGCATTTTGATTTTGAAGTATTAGATATTTATGTTGGATTTCATAATAATTATATTTGTAATACTTAAAAATTGTTTTGCGTTGATTTTATTCATTTTGGACTAAGGCAAGAGCTTCATATCTGAATGATTTTATTGTTTTACGGGTTTTTATTGAAGGTAGCGATGGATAAAGGAAAGAAGAAGGCAGCCTTGGAACCAGAAAAGGAAAGATGCATTGCACCATGTAGTGACTGTTTCAGCATGGAATAGTTACTGTATTAGTTTTCTATTGTTTTACAGGTTTAAACCAACAATGAACCAAACCAACACAGAGTGGAGTGGCTGAAACAGTCAAACATATAATTTTGTGCACGCAAACCAAAACTGAATCAAGCCAAAAGTTAAAAAATGAGAACATCGCATGTGTGATATTGTTTCAGGTGTGTTTCAGTTACTGTTTCGGCGTTGTTTTAGCTTGGAAAAATGCAGCTCTATCTTGCATAGCACATTCTGAGTGAGGTAATCTGGTAATGCAGACCATATGTATTTTATGTTTTTTAGGAAATCAAATAAAATAATTTTGAAAATTCTTCTCGCAAACTTATTGAACTACAGGATGAAGGATGAAGGAAAAGAGATGGCTGCAACTCCAACCTAGGAGAATCTTATAGGCGTGACACTGCTTCACCTATTGTTTCAGCTCGAAGTTGAGCTGTTTCAGTGTGGAGTTGCAGCTATTATAATTTTCAACGACTGTTTTAGTTTAAAATGAATTTGCCACATGAATTTGTAGCCCAGTTTTATTTTAAAAAAAAAAAGTTTTAGCAAATGGATAAAATGAATTACAAATTAAAGATGAAATCAATTAAGCATGTTGCAAAACATTAATTATTTATTCTTGAAAAATTTAGAAAACATCCTACTTTATGATCCTCGAGATCGCATGAAGCACGGAGGAGAGCATGCTTATTTTGGGTGAAAGCAAAAACTAAAAAATAAAATCCTACCTACTCTATGCTAATTGGGATTTAGAAAATAGTTACGTGTAGTTAAATATCCAATGTAGCCATTCATGTAACGGCAATAAAAATATGTTCAGTGTTAATTTTGCAAATAGAAGATGAGGATAAACATAAATGTCTGAAATTAGTTGTTGTGACTGTGAATTAACTAGAAAAAAAGAAAAATGAAATTGTTCTAACCTCGTACTCGCTTGAAACCATCGTTCGATAGGGCTTTCGTAGGCATAGTTTTCACTCCTCAGATCATGCTGCAACTCCTCGTGGTCCTCCTCGATCTCATGTTCGCATGATTGTTCTCCATCAAACGTGCAGGATTCTTCGAATGTTGATTCTTTGTTTGTTGTTGGAGGAGTAATTAAGCTCTCGGTTGTTGTCAAGATCTCCTCTTCGTGAGAAGAGGAGATCCCTACTTTTGCAAGGATCTGAGTGAGTTGTTCCAAGATTAAATTTATTGTTAAATCATCTTGAAAAATGGATTCTTACAGCACCCAAATGAAAATTTTAAATAAACACTCTTGCTGAAACAAATTAAAAAAAAACACTCTGTACAAAAAATCAATTACTCTTCACATTTGCAAACAAAACACACTTGCTGAAATTAAATTCACACTTGCAAAATTGAAACACTCATTGCAGAAATTGAAATTCACACTCTAGTGTATGCTTGCAAAAAAATAATCAAACTAAACTTCAATCCATCGTGCTTCCCCAGTAACGACGCCAAAATGTTGGGTGAAATTAATGTCGTTTTAATTCCATTGTAGTAGTTTCCCAACCATTTAATTTGTCAATCTGAGGTTCGTAGGCTTACAAAGCACATGCAAAGTATATGCAAGATTGAAGTGAAATTAAGATAATCTAACCCCCCCTGAAACTAAGACTAATCTAATCTAACCCCCCTTAAGCTAAAACAAGCAATTGCTATTCTAATGCTGGAAGATGAAACACACGGCTGAAAGTAAATTGCATAAAGGAAAGACAACATATGAAGAGCAACAAGAACACATGTGAGATCACATTAACAATAAATAAATCTTAATTTACATCACAAGAATCAACGGCAAATCATGAAAGCATGAAAGCCAATATTATGAACAAAAGCTAACAATTCCCTTCTCCATATTACAAAGTCAAGACTAACTTCTACAATCTACTATCTACCTAAGATTATCTAAGGTTAATCAAGATTCATGAAATGAAGAGAGAGCACTCTCTTTTAAACATGAAGGAGATAACCATCTCATAATGAGAGATCCATTATTCTCTCAACCACTCTCAACTAATTTCCTATTATTACAAGATATGATCCCTTCAAATCCTCCACATGTCTCTCACAAATTTTCCATGTCTCTCATTAATCCAAGATAAGATATGCCAACCAAATCTCTGTGATCTTCTCCTTGGAATATTCTTTAAATAACTATCTCCTTGAAATGGTGGAGGAGATATTCAAGAGGTATTTTCTTGAATTAACCCTTCACATATTCCTACACATTACAAAGCTCATCCATACTTGAGATATTAGTGAAAAACATGTTAATTTCTAATATTTTAATTATAAATTCACTTATAATACTAAAATGAATAAAGTGGAAATAATAAGGTGAAACCCACATATATGTATGGAAATGGTATGATAAAAGGTTAATGTAACAATGAAATGTGAGGAATAGCGGAAGATAAAGTGGATGAAAATATGACATTTCCGAGTCTCAACACATATGCGCTATAACGCATATGCTTTTTGGATTTAGTAACTTCGAGAGTAAAAACGTTTTTACGAAGTTAGTGGATAGTCTTTGAGAGAAAACCCATCTAAAAAGAAAATATCATGGTAATTATTGGCCCCTCTAAAGCGGTTTAGTGTGGCAAAAGGACGACGCTTAGACTAAAATTTGTGTTGTGGATAATGAGGTCAGATTATTGGAGGTTCAAGGTGCTTGTCCATGGTGCTTGTTCATGGCGCTTATGACTTAGAAGATTCTTTTTATACTTAATGATTGAATTTTATTGCCTAACCTTTCTCTAAGGCTCGAAACTCATATCTAGCTCGAAAATATTCCTAATGGTACCAACACATCCACTGTGAGGATAATGATTGTGAGATCATTTATGTTGTTTTGAAGCATTATTTTTGTCCGTGGACACACAAAATCATATTTTAGGGCCTAAGGACAAGGTTTCATCCCTCGACTATGTTGAGGCTCCACGATGTATACATTGTTCCCGAGAACTCATAATCATACTAACATTCCCACTTGTAGGCCAAATATCTTCTTAAGACGTGATTTTTTTCATTCAGGGCATCATTCTTGGGTCAAGATTCGTATAACATTCATTTAGGGCCTACATCTTCTGGTTTCTCCCACAACTATGTTCAGGACCTTGATATCCATACGTAGTGCTCAAAACATCTTATTATTTCTAATTATCCCACACGGAGGCTACGGATATGCTCATGAGGTCATGTATGGTGGATCAAATTTCCTTCTTAAAACTATATTCTAAGAATTTTTCTTTATGGTACAAGGCCTAGGTTTCCTGCCTTAACAATTTTCAAGACCCATGGATTCATATCTACTATTGAAAACCTTCTAACGATATCCATGTCACCACTTGAAGGAAAGGGTAACTTCAAGAGGTCATGGCTGGTCATTTGAGGTGTTTTTCATGGTCATGGATTCCTAAAAGATTTTTTTACACTCCAATCCCAATGTTTACTCCCCCAACAATGTCGAAGGTAAAACGACCCATACCTAGTGCTTGTAAGTCATGTGAGGTAATTCGAGGTATCATTTTAGGCCTTGGATGGATATAAT
This sequence comes from Pseudotsuga menziesii, assembly GCA_001517045.1. Lineage (NCBI taxonomy): Eukaryota > Viridiplantae > Streptophyta > Pinopsida > Pinales > Pinaceae > Pseudotsuga > Pseudotsuga menziesii. The sequence goes on from LPNX011134469.1 coordinate 74,846, forward strand.
ATTCCTTTATGAACTAAGGCTTGGGTTTACTTTGTCAACCATGTGTAAGGCCTTGAGAACCATGTCTACTATTTAAAACCTCTCGATGGCATGATTATCCCCAGGTTTTGGGTAGGAATACCATCAATATGTCCTCCCTAGTAGTTTGAAGTGTCCTTATTGACCTTCAATGACTGAGGGATTCATTTATGGCCCAAGGATTGGGCTTCCTCCCATTTCCATGCATATGGCCTCGAGGCCCAAAAATACTGTAAAAAAATCCCAATTTCTTGCATATCCCTAATCTAAGGCCAAAGACCCCCTAGAGAGGTCATGTGTGGTGGCTTGATACATTATGCTTTCTTGTGGATCCCTAGAAGCTTCCTTTAGTGTCTACGACCTGGGTTTCTCGATCGCTCAACCATGTCAAGGGTCTCTAAACCCATCCTTAGTGATTAAAACAACCTAACGGTGTCAATGCACACACACAAAGATAAGAATGGCCTCAAGAGGTAACATATGGTGGTTTAAGGTGTTATTGGTGGTCCTAGATGCCTACAAGCTTAATTTATGGCCTAAAGTAGAGGTTTCATCCCTTGACAATGACTAAGAATCCAAGTCCCTCCCTCCCACTTATATTTATTCCCCTTCCACCAATCCCTTCCCTTTATATTTTTCCTCCCTCTAGCCCTCCCTCATATCTCTCCCCCACCCATCCCTCCCTTCCCCTTATATTTCTCCTCCCTTCATCCCCTCCCATATATGTTTCCAGACAAGAGATAGTTCTGAAGACACTACCATGGTCCAAGGATAGGTATAGAAGTCTTAACCATGGGTATGGGTTCCATTATAAGGTTATCAAGTGTAAATATTTGATAAGGACTAAATCGCATATGCGATTTAGCGATCACGTAATAGAAACTACCCATTAAGCAACAAGCAGTGTATTCATATCGCATATGTGATATAACACATATGTGATAAAACAGACATGCGTTATATCGCATATGCGATATGTGTTTTATAAAAAATATTGGGTTGCAGGTCGTGGGCCAGTTTCAATGTAGCAAAAGACATAATTCTTCTAAACCCGCACACAAAGAAATGTTCAACCTGCAATTTAATCATTTCTTACACAAATCCATAGGTTTTGTACAAGTTTGGGTGGATTTCAATGGGGAATGTACGTAATAGAGGTCGAAAGTCAGCAAGGAAGGTGCTTACACCGAAAAAAGCTGAAAATAAAAATGAAAAGAAGAGGGAAGATTCAAGAAATTGTCAGCATTCATTTGATGAGAAAATAGCTCCCATTCCCGCTCAACAGATACCCTATGTAGAGGGTGAGGAAGATAATGCAACATTAAAGCAAGTTGGTTATAGGGGAGATGATATTCTTGGTCCATTATTAAGCGAAAAATCTTGTGAAGAGTTCAATAATTATGTTCCTCACGATGCAAATGTGACTCCGCAACAACCAGGCCAGGTGGTTCAATCTCCTTGTTTATGCCAGAAATTGTTTCGAGACTACAAGAAAACAAGCCAACATAATCTCAAATATTTCAATGAAACAAAACTGGGTTTTTAGGGTTTTTTAAAGTTTTCTGGTTGTGAAGTTTGGTGACAAGAGGGAATGCATTTATAACCCAAATAAGAACTAAATCACAAGCATAGAAAAACTGAGATGCATAACATAATAACCATGTATCCAATAGAAAATATCACTGAAGTTCATCCACAAATGACAAGCACTACAAGCATAAAAACTTTAAACCAGTAATGAAATTACCAACTGAGTAGCTAAACAAGCTATAAATGAAGCCAGAGAACAAACTGAAGGGTAAAATGGAGCATATATTTCATAATCAGTTCTTCCAATACACACAAGAGTTATTTACTTAGCTTATGAACAAGTCAGGAGACCTCCTCTAGCTAGCCAAAAAGTTGAACCCTTAGTCCTCTTTGTGACATCCCTTAATACTATCCTTCAAAATTCAGTTAAAGACTAAACCCTAACTGCTTTTCAGCCTACTAATCGAAATGGTTTTATCAAAATAATAATTACAAAAATTAAATATTCTTCAAAACATAACAAATAACTGATTTTGTTAACATGCCTCATAGATCTTTAGCTGCCTCTGCTAACAAAGCTATCCCCTCTAAGGCTTGGGCCTTTCTCCTAGCCTTCAGTTGGACTGCTTCCATCTCCTCCATCTTTCTAGTGAGGTGTTCATTTTGTTGTTGTAGCTCTTTGATGGTCTGTTTTAACATTGTAAACTATGACTCTGTATTTCTTTTTCTTTTCAATGCCTCTTTTGAGACTGCAATTAGCTCATGATAGTGGCTATTCACCTCATCTAGATCTTCTCTGAGTCTTCTATTAGCCATAACCAAACCATCATTTGTCTCCTGCATATATTCTACCTGATTTTTATACTGCTTTATGGTTCTCTGTAAATTTTCTTTCTTTGAATCAAATGCTTTATTTCCTGTTGTACTTTGCATCTCATGGGGAAGCCATGGAATGTTAAGTCTCCTATAGATTTCTTCATCTTTGGCAACAACTCTGTAGAAGTCTCATGAAAACTCAGGTTTTCTTTAGTCTCAGTTTCACCAGGAACATTTTCATCAACCATCAGCTTATTTTCTGAGTGAGAAACCTCCATCTCACCTTCTTGTTGCTCCTTTAACATTTGGCCTCGTATTTCTAAAAATACATCAGACAGTTTAGCCTCAGTGAGGGCAAATTCTTTTTTTTATTTCATTGGTTTTTTTCCTTTTCTGTCACCCTTTTCAACATCCAGTTTTTCATCTGAGGAGGAGTCATCAATCACAGTTACCCCTTCTTTATTCAATTTAGGGTTTAGTAATTTCTTCATATTCAGCCTGAGCTTGTTTCTGGGTCTAGTCTTTGGTCTCCACCTAGGAGCAAGTTCTCTTACCATTTTTAAAGTTTTACCTTGATGAATGATAGATGCAAATTCCATGACTTTAAGCTTCTTTTTCTTTGGTACGGCTACCCTATATTCCTGACTGTGAAATTCCTTTTTAGCATTAACCTTAGTTTCATCAATAACAGGAATCTTATCCTCCTCGAACAGGTATGTTTCATCTTCTGACAAGATTGTAATTGGACTTTGTTTTTGGACTTTAGTGTCCTCTTCATCACCTGAAACCTTCTCTGTAAGTACAATCTTATCATCAACAAATGTCTCTACTGGTGCATCATCCTGAACAGGCTAATTCTCCTTATTAACAGACTGCAAATATTTGTTCTCACTATCATCTAGATGTTGTTTAGATTCATCATCCTCTTTTGCAAGCTTTGTAACTTCCTTTAATTGGACACTGTCTTCATTTTTAACCTTTGTTTTTTGTCTTAGTTTTCTGATCAAGGTCTGTCCTTTATTAGCCTGTTTTCTATTAGATTGTCCTTCTTAACTATTCTGAAACCCTGACCAAAAAAGGAAATATTCCCAAGTTTTACCTTCTTTCTGCAAAACACTGTTGATAATGAGTTTAATAACTCCATGGTGAAAAATGGACTGTCTAGTATGATCTTGGTGTTCTTTGATTCTGCTAGACATCTTCTATAGGCTCTTTAGCAAGAAGAAAGGTAGGTTCATCTTTGATTCACTACTAAGGTGTTGAAGGAACCTGAAATGGTATTTGAACATGAAGGCATACCTTCCTTCACATGTAATAGAACTATGTAAAACCTTGATAGGTTCTACCGATTAAGCCCTGAAGTTATGGATGGGCACACCCTTGCCCCAACTTGGAACAATACCAGGCAATAGATACCTTTGTGCATTAAAGGTAAATGGCACTTTCTTAAACCAAAGTTCTCCCTCATTTTTAACCCCTGTTGCCTCAGCCACCAAATCTGTGGTCAATTTGAATTTCAAAGTATCAAAAGATACAGTATCTTTGTCATAACACTGAGCAAACTTATGAGAGACTTCAACATTGTATCCATCAATTTTCTTGAAAAATATCAACCATCCTGCATTTTCAAATAGCTCAGCACATCCTAGAAATTTATCTATCCAACTGAGATCAATGGGCTCGGCAATATTAGTTTTCCCACTCCTCTTCATCTTCTGTATGGTTTTCAGCACCTGTCAGTAATCTCATAGTCTATTTTTCTTCAAATTTGCACAGTCTTGGCAGTCAATTTTCCTTCGAACTCTCACAGTCTATTTTATCTTCAAATTTACACAGTCTACCCTATCAACAGCTCAGGAAATGCTTTGTGCCAAGTTTCAATCATTTGGCTGAAACACAGATTCAGAAATCTCCAACAATTATGCTCTGAACTTTACTAACTCAAACGATGCATATTTAGATATTTTGATTAATATCACATCATTGAAAGTCTATTGAGTGAGTAAATTCATGTCTTTCTTTAAAATTTTGACATAATAGGGCTTTATAAAAAAAAAACCCCATTTTTAACAAACCTTGTCAAAGGTCACGCGAGATACCTCATTCAAAGCTTGATACAGGCACTAGAAGTTGATCCCTTGACAATTTTGGTGTCGAATTGCACGTTCCAGGTGTCTTCAACCCTCCAGATCGCTTCTAACTGTCACCGCTGGGAAGCCCTAATTCTTCCTTCAAGTGTCAAATTTTTAATTTTTTCAGCAATATGTCTCCACCACGATTTTTAATGCCTTCGTAATCTTCAACTTAGGAACCTATTCCTATAAATTATGCCTCGTTCCACTCACTGTCATCATTTGCTATGAATTTGCATACAACTGCCACGATCTCCTTCACACGATGACCAAACACCTGTTTACATGATTAGCCTGGAAAGACATGTATCAAACATGCTAATTGATGTGATTTACACCTTAGGCACGAAATCATCGAAAAAATAGGGGTGAAAAATGACTATTTTGGCAGACGCGACTTTCTTGTAGCACGCCTGTGTAAATTTTTCGCCCTTGCACTATAAGAAAGTTCAAACATACAGTTTATGTCATTTGATCACTAATCCACCTTTAAGACTTAGTTTATATGATTAATATTTGACCTTAGTGTCATTGATGAAACCATTAATCAATATACACCTTATAGAACCCTTCAAGAATGAACCCTACGCAAAATTTTTATAAAAGCAAACTTTAAAAAATAGGAAAAAACCAAAAATGATGAAAACCTAAAGGCATAAACTCAAAATTAACCTTTACACCAAAATTTCCTAAAAGCAAAAACATTAGCAAATCTCAAAAATAAAAACAAAACATAAAGCTAAGGAAAACAAATTCATGACCTAACACTCCTAATCGAAGTTGTCAACATGTAGTGGCTGTAAACGTCACTCTAACATTTCAAACAACAAGAAATCTCGCATCAAAACGAAAGAGAAATCCTAAATTCATACAGGTGGATGAGAGCGAATTGAATTCCATGGAAGGTAAGGTGGCTAAACGCACTATCCTTCGTCATTGTTCTCAAATAATGAAACAATATTTTGATAACAAATCCCAAGTTGATAAATGCCAATTGTTTTTAGCTTTGCTTAAATCTAGAAATATGGAAAGCGTTAGAAAAAAGTTAGGAATAAGAACATTGAAGAATATCGAATCAAGTAATTACATTGTTAAATCTCTAACTGCATTCACATCGATTGGTAAAAAATCTTGTTCACAGGACTGTAATGTGGCTCACCACGTATTGGCTGAACCAATTGTATGTAGATCTACAAGACAATGTTGTTTACTTAAATGCACATCTCAAATTGTGCCTTTACATCAAAAGACACTTAAAAAATATTCAGTAAGAAGAGACAACCTTGATGTAGAGGGACAAATGGAAACATTATGGGCATTTAGCGGTAGGTTTCCCCGAAAAGACATGAATTTAGTCGAAGCAATGAAGGGCCTAGTGCACACGTTTTGACACGATAACGCTAGGCCTTCTTCTAACACAAAGGATGTGTTAAAACATTGTAGGGGTTCTATGAACAATGAACCTCATGTTAAACATTATCTTGACATGACACACAAGCTCAATTGTTCGAGATGTTTAAAGTTTCCCATGTAGAGCTAAGGCTTGGGCAAAGATATTTTGAAAAATGCAAGCCTTGGTATGTTAGAATCAATAGCATAAGGAACAATTATTGTTGTAGATACCACATAGAGCTTGATCTATATTATCATGCATTTGCACATATACGTTGTTTTTTGCATCCTAATCATGTGCAAGAATGCTCAAGTACAGTACCGCCAATGTCATCCAGAGATTTCGTCCATAGCATAATGTGTCCGAGGCAATATGGGAAGACACATTACTTAAAACAATGTGTAGAGGGCTCTTGCAAAAATTGTGGCAGGCTATCATTATGGTCTGATTGCATCCATGAGAGTGAAGATCAAACATTCAAGAATGCGATAGTTGAGAAGTAGAACTATCAATATGAGACATATCAACTACATGATGGAAAAGAAAGAAGGAAGATTAAATTGGTGACTTCACAGGTAAATTGTTAGATATTGACATATCAATATTCATGTACATCTTTTAATGTTGTTTTATAACACTATTTATTTTTTTACACCAAGTGCAAGTATGTGATTTTATTTCAGAGTTTCGTGGAAATATCCAACAGTACATTCAACATGTCGATATGGCACGGTGGCAAGATGAGCAATTCAGAATATATCAGGACACCTTCCCTCTCAGAACAATACTATCAGTGGTTGAATTTGTGGAAAATTACACCCTACAACCACAAAATGAAATACAAAGTCAATACTATCACTCAGAGCAGGTGAGCATAATGGTCCATATCACGTATCGACATGGGCCAGATAACAATGAAGAGAAATGTGTGCTACTAAGAGAAAGTCACTAGGATACATAAGTGATGACCGAACCCATGACATCCATTACGTGCATCATTGCTTTAAATTATTCTATGATCATGTGATAGCTATGGATATACCATTTTATCGTCTTTTCATTTGGTCAGATGGTTGTGCTAGACAGTTCAAGAATGCACGTGTATCTGAATGGTTGTGTGTGTTGCACATAAAATACAAGATGCCACATATATGGAACTACTTTGAAACTGGTCATGGAAAAGGAGAGCACGATGGTGCTAGTGCATGCATAAAAAATGTCATTGGAAAGGAAGAGATTAAGTTTACAAGTGCTCACCTTCGAGACGCTGCATCTATAGTGAAATGGTGTGCATCTTTCATGGGAGAACAAGCAACAAGGAAACACCTAGTGAGGAGAATATTCTGGGAGGTGACAAATGTGGACCGATCCCAAACACATCGGGTGAACATAGTGCATGGAACTCAAAAGTTTCATTCAATTAGAAGCGCAAACAACTCAGCCTTATAAATTTGGACAAGATTGAAGGCTTGCTTTTGCAGTTCTTGTAGCACCGATGAATGGGATGGTTGTGAGTATACAGATACAGTTGATACATGGGATCGAGTGACATTTGGCACCGATTTCAAGGGGGTTAATGAAATAGACCATTTGGAAGATGATCAGACACATATTTTTATAGACTATGATCACATATCGGATCTCATACAAGCAAGTACAAAAAAAGTAAATTAGTAGTACCTAAATTAGAAATTTAATTTATGTATTGTTAACTTGACCTAAGTAGAATTTAATTTATGTAGAAATTAGAAATGCAAGACCTTAATTAAAAAATGTATCGTTAACTTGACCTATTTCCTTTCATAGGTCAAATATATGCAGTGGTTGCCCTAAAAAATAATGAATGGGGTTCTGACTATTGGTTGGCACGTTGCTTAGAGAGGAAACAAACCATTCTCGAACCTGTTACAGATGATGAAAATATCAAATTCTCAATTGGATCGATGGTTATAAAGGGGGAGTACTTGATACTAGCAGCACAACAAAAAAGGAAGGGTGGGTATGCATATCAAGATTATATACCAGGAGCTATTGTATACCACCTCACCAACCTAGTAGTTGGTATAAACATCAAGCTACGCACAATTGCGAACAAAAATAGGTCACATGTATGATACTTGCTACCTCATATAAAGCATGAAATATTGATGGACACCATCGGCAACAGAGATGATCCAGATGGCCTACTCGATTGAGTGCATTTTCAAGTGCGTTATTTAACCTTTAAATTGCATGCTGAAGCACAATTTCAAGTATTTAGCCTTAGTTTATTCCCAATGTAATAAACCTGTGATTGACAGATACTGTTCATAGACATAATATTATTCAGAGGATACTGGACACTATAAACACGATCGTACAACCTCAGGTGAGTTATTTATAAATCATGTTTGCCAACGACATGCAATTTTGTTGCTCCGTTTGTTTTTTTGCTCCCAGACCGAAAGTCACCAAGTGTCCCTGAACAACATTTTCATGCGACTTTCAACTGGACATAACTCAGAAAATGGAGGTAGGATCGAAGAAATGTTGACTCTGTTGGTCTCCTGGCATGGGATTACCTCTAGGTGGCCCTCTCCCTCATTTTTTCAAGGCCCAGTGACTTCATTGTGCTTTGATTTCGTAAACTAGGGTTTTGCTCAATTTCCTTGAATGCAACTCTAGCATTGGTGGGTCAACTTGACAAAACCCTCGACTGTGGTTGTGTTGGTAGGGTTTCCATATTGGCCTTGCCCATAAATACTTGTAGGAGCCAATGACATGCAATTTTGCTGCTTCAATTGTTTTTTCGCTCCCGGAACGAAAGTCACAAGGTGTCCCTGAACAACATTTTCATGCGACTTTCAACCAAACATAACTCAGAAATCGGAGGTCGAATCTAAGAACCATTGACTCCGTTGGTCTCCTGGCATGCGATTACCTCTAGGTGACCCTCTCCCTCATGTTTTCAAGGCCCAGTGACTTCATTGTGCTTTGATTTCGTAAAATAGGGTTTTACTCAGTTTCCTTGAATGTAACTCTAGCATTGGTGGGTCAAATCGAAAAAACCCTCAACCGTGGCTGTGTTGGTAGGGTTCCCATATCGACCTTTCCCATACAGACTTGTAAGATCCAACGACATGCAATTTTGCTGCTCTATTTGGTTTTTCGCTCCCAGATTGAAAGTCACCAAGTGTCCCTGAATGACATTTTCATGCGACTTTCAACTCGACATAACTCGTAAAACAGAGGTCGGATCAAATAACCTTCGACTACGTTGGTCTCCTGGAATGTGATTACCTCTAGGTGGCCCTCTCCCTCATGTTTTCATGGGCCAGTGACTTAATTGTGCATTGATTTCATAAACTAGGGTTTTGCTCAATTTCCTTCAATGCAACTCTTGCATTGGTGGGTCAACTCTGCAAAACCGTTGACCGTGCTTGTGTTGGTAGGGTTCCCATATCATCCTAGAGATCACCGATTATATTATTCTCGTACTAAAGTATAAGCCAACAACCTGCATAATAAAACTAGGGTTCACAAATTGAGACATGGAACTACAAACTAGGGTTTTATGACCTCTTTAGGTTTGAAGATCAAAATAGATTGGTTAGTATCCTTTAAGTAAAAACCAAAAGGCCATATACCTAGGATCTGCACATACATGAAATAAAATGAATATGGTTGAACATGGATCATAAGTGGAAGTGCACATGCATGCATGACTCAGAAGTAGAAACCAACTAGGTTTTCATGAACTACAAATTGCGTGCTATAACTAGGGTTTAGAAGTTCTGAGATGGAACTAGGGTTTTATGACCTATTTACAAGTTATAAGATGGAACTACAAACAGATGTACATGTACAAATTGAAAACCAACTAGGTTTTCATGAACTACAAATTTCATGCTATAACTAGGGTGGAGAAGTTGTGAGATGGAACTAGGGTTTTATGACCTCTTTACAAGTTATGAGATGGAACTAGAAACACATGTACATGTACAAATTGAAAACCAACTAGGGTTTCATGAA
>LPNX011134469.1:84777-109718 GCA_001517045.1 Pseudotsuga menziesii
TTAGAAGTTATGAGATGGAACTAGGGTGTTATGACCTCTTTACAAGTTATGAGATGGAACTAGAAACACATGTACATGTACAAATTGAAAACCACTTAGGGTTTCATGAACTACAAATTGCATGCTATAACTAGGGTTGAGAAGTTATGAGATGGAACTAGGGTTTTATGACCTCTTTACAAGTTATGAGATGGAACTAGAAACACATGTACATGTACAAATTGAAAACCAACTAGGTTTTCATGAACTACAAATTGCATACTATAACTAGGGTTGAGAAGTTATGAGATGGAACTAGGGTTTTATGACCTCTTTACAAGTAATGAGATGGAACTAGTAGTGACATGTACATGTACAAATTGAAAACCATCTAGGTTTTAATGAACTACAAATTGCATGCTATAACTAGGGTTTAGAAGTTATGAGATGGAACTAGGGTTTTATGACCTCTTTACAAGTTATGAGATGGAACTAGAAACAAATGTACATGTACAAATTGAAAACCAACTAGGTTTTCATGAACTACAAATTGCATGCTATAACTAGGGTTTAGAAGTTATGAGATGGAACTAGGGTTTTAGGACTTCTTTACAAGCTATGAGATTGAACAAGAAACACATGTACATGTACAAATTTAAAGCCAACTAGGTTTTCATAAACTACAAATTGCATGTTATAACTAGGGTTGAGAAGTTATGAGATGGAACTAGGGTTTTATGACCTTTTTATAATTTATGAGATGGAACTAGAAACACATGTACATGTACAAATTGAAAACCATCTAGAGTTTCATGAACTACAAATTGCATGTTATAGCTAGGGTTGAGAAGTTATGAGATGGAACAAGGATTTTATGACCTCTTTACAAGTTATGCGATGGAACTAGAAACACATGTACATGTACAAATTGAAAACCAACTAGGGTTTCATGAACTACAAATTGCATGCTATAACTAGGGTTTAGAAGTTATGAGATGGAACTAGGGTTTTATGACCTATTTACAAGTTATGAGATGGAACTAGAAACACATGCACATGTAAAAATTGAAAACCAACTAGGTTTTCATGAACTACAAATTGCACGCTATAACTAGGGTTGAGAAGTTATGAGATGGAACTATGGTTTTATGACCTCTTTACAAATTATGAGATGGAACTAGAAACACATGTACATGAACAAATTGAAAACCAACTAGGGTTTCATGAACTACAAATTGCATGCTATAACTAGGGTTTAGAAGTTATGAGATGGAACTAGGGTTTTATGACCTCTTTACAAGTTATGAGATGGAACTAGAAACACATGTACATGCACAAATTGAAAACCAACTAGGGTTTCATGAACTACAAATTGCATGCTATAACTAGGGTTGAGAAGTTATGAGATGGAACTAGGGTTTCATGACCATATACCTAGGCTATGCACACACATGAAAAAAAATGAATAGGGAAAAATTAAGATACCTATGTGAACAATTTAATCCCATTGTCAATTGAGATCATCAGTATAGAGTTCCGATTTGTATGTGTTTTGTAGAATGTTTCAAGCACCAATGTATGATATTCGATGGACTTACGATTTACCCTTTATGTCCAATCAATGCACCTTCATTATAAGTAATAAGCATTTTAAGAAACTTCAGATTTTGTTTAAAAAGCAACAATAAATAAATGATTTAAACTTAGAATGTGTAGTTTGAGGTAAAGACGATAGGGTAAGGTTCTAGGGTAGTATAGGATGATGTACATGGTATGGTTATGACGTTTGATGTTATGATGTTAGTGTATGGTATGGTATGTTAGTATGGTATGGTATGGTATGATTTTATGATGTTGTGGTATGGTATGTTAGTATTGTAGGGTAGGGTATGGTATGGTATGTTAGTATGGTATGGTATGATGGTATGATGTTATGATGGTATTGTATGGTATGTTAGTATGGTATGGTATGGTTTGGTATGATGGTATGGTTATGATGTTATGATGATGGTATGATGTTTAGATCATTATATTGGTTAGTATTATTTAAGTATAAACCAAAAGACCATATACCTAGGCTATGCACATACATGAAACACAATGAATAGGGTTGAACATGGATCAGAAGTGGAAGTTCACATGCATGCATGACTTAGAAATAGAAACACATGTATGATGTTAGTGGTATGGATATGATGTTATGATGTCAGTGATGCTAGTGTTATGATGTTAGTGTATTGAATTTAGGTAGTGTATGGTATGGTTATGATGTTAAAAAGTTGATGATAGCTATACTGTTAAAAAGTTGATAATAGTTGAATTTAGGTAGTTGTATGGTATTAGTACGGTTATGGTGTCTAGTGATTATCTCCCATGACTTACTTAATGGTTACTTGATCTTAGTTGGATGAGTCATAAATTACTCCTTGAAGTATTGGAAATATTCAAATAGTTAGTATGATATGTCATGATAAGGTCTATAATATCATAATATCACATAGGTGAACCACACATTATCATTTTAATTAAACACATACTTAATGAAAGACATAGGTAAACATATCTGAAAGGCATATAATAAATATCATGTTCCAAAATCAAGTCAACCATATGTATAAATTTGAACCTTGCTTTATATTATATACATACAAATAATGTTACAAAAATTGGCATGCCACATGGCCATAATACAAAATAGTGGATCAAACTATACATATCTGTGTATACAAACAAAACGTTACATGTATGTATCCCCGGTATACATTTCTAGTTATCCCCCCTTTCACTGCCACTGTCAATGTCTTCTAAGAAGTCTATCTTTCTTTTCTGGCTGCTCAGTGGTGATCCCCAACGTTGAACAAGAGGGACGGATCTCATCTGCGAAGACTGCAGACAAACCAAAATTTGTAAGTTAGTTTACCAACCTATAAAAATTCTATGTACATTTGTTCAAATATTAAACCAATATAACATTTTACTTACTGTACGTGAGTAAGTTATGGTGGGTTGTGGTGCCTCACTAGCAACGACCCCAATTGGGTGCTCTTTAAGCACCACTTGCTCACTATCAAGCTGCATAAAAATATATATATGTCAATGTCAAAAAATCAATGGGTGCACAGAAAACATACTTGCATGTACAAATAAAACTATACTACATGGAGGGACAATGACTTTTTCAAAGAAAGCGAGACATATATGTACCTTGTGGGGGGGAGAGGTGGGTGAGTGACGACCCTGATTTGGTGCTCTTCAAGCACCACTCGCTCACTATCAAGCTGCATAAAATAATATATATGTCAATGTCAACATATCAATGGGGGCAACAAGGAAAAAGATAGTTGCATGTACAAAAAGCAATATAAGCAAGATACGCAATATATAAATATACCCTGGGGTCGTGAAGAGGTGTGTAACCAGTGGGTCGAACAACTGACAACATGATAAAAGGATTTCTATATGCATTAGCGAAGAAGGTTGCTCGCTGGACATCATAGTCAAAATTATGTTCCTACATACAAAAGGATAAAGGTACGATTAGACAATTTCAAATAATTAAAAAAGTACATGTTGAATAATTAAAATCACAATTAAAAGAAAGCGAGACATAAATGTACCTGGTGGGGGGTCAGAGGTGGGTCACCAACAACTTCGATTTGGTGCTCTTCAAGCACCATTTCCTCACTAGAAGCCTGCATAAAGTAACATATGTCAATTTCAGATAATACAAATAAAACGAGACATATATACTACATGGACGGAAAATGATGTTTTCAAAGAAAGCGAAACATACATGTATCTGGGGGGGAGAGGTGGGTCACCAACAACCTGGATTTGGTGCTCTTCAAGCACCACTGGCTCACTAGATGCCTGTATAAAGTAACATATGTCAATGTTAGCAAATACAAATAAAATGAGACATATACTACATGGACGAAAAATGATGTTTTCAAAGAAAGCGAAACATACATGTACTTAGGGGGGAGAGGCTAGGATTCCACAAACTCATCCTTCCCACCCTGCATAAAACATATAGTATCCATATTAGGACGTATTAAATGTTGCAATCTCTATTATTAATATGTAAATAACGATGACAAATTAAAAATTAAAGTTCTTACAGCTAATGGTGAAGCACCAAAACCATATGCAGCGTTAACCGCTACATCAATGTTATTACCATCAATTGTCGGACTATGCGAATTTGGGGTGTGATGGGACACCAGCTGTATAATTGTTCACATGATTTGTTAGATAATTAAATAGAAATAAATTACGAAACAATTTAAAATTGTGATATAAAACAAAATATAATATGAAAAGAATGAGTTTTACTTACATATCGAAGTAATCCATCATCCCAGAACTCTGAAGCAGGACCATAGCATATGCCTCCACACACTGTGCAAGGGTGTGGAATAACACGACGCTCTGAATCCTCTGCGTCTCTAGTGCTATCTGTACCTCTAGTACTGTTTGGAGACCTAGTATGTGGATCCTGAGTGTGGGATGGGCCAACCTCAGAAGTGCCAACCCCTTGGACAACAGTCCCATGTTGAAGCAATCTATATGCTAAGTCGAATAAGGCCTCATGTGTATCATCAATCATAGGAACCGCAGGAGGATATACCTGAGGGGGTTTTGGTGTGCGTGGAGGGCGTGGAACATAGTTAGGATTATTCCTAGACCCTTCCCTATCTTGGGGCATCCTATGACCCACACCCTGGAACTCTAAAATATCAAAATAGTTAACATGTTTCCCCAATATAAATTCTGCATACAACTTCCTCAGTAAATAGAATGGGATGTCTCTATTACCATGAGGGTCTTCATTGAAGACCATGTACCAGCGATCCATCCAATTGGTTTTCACATTTGGTTCCATGCACCAGTCTTTGGAAATGTGTGCTTGACTGGAGGGTGGAACCAATCCGGTGCCAGGGTCCCGGGATAATGAAAACAATTGGTCTTTGGTTATCTTTAGTTTTTTGTTGTCTTTATAACTCAAACCATCCGAATAGTATTTCCTCATGGATTCTCTGTACGAGCTAATGTTGTACAGTCATCCCTGGGCATTGACAATTGTGTTTGTTATGGTATCCAATGTCTCGGCTAATGATTGTCTCAAATGCCCCCCCCCTCTAAAAAATGAGCTAAGGTGCCTCAATGCACCCAGACGAGCCAGAATCTCTGAATTTTGGTCTTGTTCCCCCTCCGTGTTTGGGTTTGTGTCCGTATTTGGGTTTGTGTTTTGGTTTGGTTCTTGGTTATTAGTGGGTTCATTTTTCACATTATCTTCAACATTTTTGTTATCTGTTAAGATTAAAACAACAATTATTTTTTTTTAATATATCATTGTTTGATTTAATTCAATTTTTTTTATTAAATTCATTTTAACAAACATAAAAACTATAAAATTAACAAAAACAAACAAAAATTGAAATCAATTGTGAAGGAAATGAATACTTACCTTCCATTGGATCCAAGTTCTGAATTGGCCCTTGCAAATCACCCTCCAAAGGTGCCTCCAAAGTCTCAAACCCAATTGCTCGTGCGGTTTTTCGTTGTCTCGATATCGTGACCTTCACTATGCAAATAAGAAATTGAGGCTGCGGGCCTTTGTTTTATTTTTTATTTTCTGGTTTTACAAATCTCGCACTTGCGATTTGTAACTCTTTAAAAACGCAAGTGCAATATATCGCACATGTGATATTTCCTGACTAACCTTAGCCTCGATTTTGGGCTCGGGTTTTCCGAACGTAGCATCAATAATGCATATGCGTTATAGATTTACATTTCAGAGGTGCGTTTTTTATTTCTAAAGTGACGCTAAAAAGTGGAACCAACTTCGTGCGAGCGCCCTATTGATATTTTTTGTGTTTTAGTAGAAGTTGAGAGGTTTCAAATTAAGATGGTGGGATATGTATATGTTGATAAATTTAGAAATTTAATCTTTCAAGATATAGATATTATAAACTTTCATTATTATTAATATTTGTTGTGTTTTTAGTAGAAGTTGAGAGGTTTGAATTCGAGACGATAGGATTTGTATATGTTGATAAATTTAAAAATTTAATATTTATATAAAGGGAATTACCATTTATTTAATAAATAATGAAATGTCACATATCAATTGGTGTATATGTATGTAATAACTTTAAATTATATAATTATAATTAGTACACCTAAAACTTGTCAAATGGCTTAATTTTCTTAACTCATGTAATATTGTTGTTTTGTTATTAGGTAATTAATCAACATTTAATGGCTATGAGGATTATGGTGAGAGAGCTCTCTAAAGTTGGTGTTTGAATGGTTCCTATCTATGATTTTTGATGTAGTATATCTATGGTGTCATTAAATTTAATTTATTATATATCTTCATTTGTTATTGAGGTGTTATTGTGTTTTAGTGGAAATATCCAACAAGAGAGTACATGATGAGGATATCTACATTTGAATGTATTTAGGATGTTTGATAGTAAAAGTAGTACATTTTAGGACCATTGTGCCCAGGAAGGAGGGTCGATGGAGAAGGTTTGGCCATGCATAACTTCATATAGAATATTACATTGTTGGGTATTATGCCAATAAGGTGCATGAACTAAGTGTTAAGAGTGTCCATCAAGTTGTGGTGGTGGAGGGTTTGCAATGTGAGTTTGGGTAATGAGTCATGTAGCGTGAGGAATTCTTGAATATGATATAGCATGGCAATGATGTTGCAAAAGCTATGAGAGAAAATGAGCTAATAATTATGATAGAGTATCTCACAGAAAGATATTATTGCTTCTTGGTATTATCCCTATGTTTTGGTATGTTATCAACCACTACTTCAATTCTCTTTATTTTTTATATTTTACTAATTATAATCATTACTAACAAAATAATGTAGAAACTAATATGGTTGCTTCTTGGTATTATCCCTATGTTTTGATATGTTATCAACCACTACTTCAATTATCCTACCTTTTTGTTTTGCTAGTTATAATAATTACTAACAAAATGATGTAGAAAGAAGGGTACTGTAATGATGCATATATCATATAGTATGCATCCATATCTTTGAGTGCTCTCTATCATTAGTTTAATTCATAAGTAAGAGATGTTAAATATATTTTCTATGATGTAACATGTGATCATATTGTGTTTTAGTGAGTTTAAAGTTTTTTCTAATATATATATATAATCCTAAATAAACATAAATATAATTTTTTTTAATAATAATATAAAACAATAATATCTATTAAACCTATTAAACATTTTTTAACATATTATGTATGAATATATTACAATATTACATTTAATTATTGTATGGAGAGTAAGTAGATATTTACGTAAAAACAAAAGGTTAAACTATATTGATTTGATCTTAAACTTATATTAACAATAAAGAGGAATAAAATAACTTGAAGTATAATTTAAAATAAAAAAAATGTAAACTTCAAATAAAATTGGGTCCTTCACAATATAATAAATTGGAGTTAAAATAGATCTATAATAATTACTTGACTTTTATAAAATATCATTATCACAATTATAATTACATTTCTTTAAATTGAATCATATTTTAAATTTAGTATAGAGACTTCCACTTTTTAACAATTTTACATTACAGAAATTTATAGCGATAAAAAATGTAACATTTTCAATTTTTCAAATTTCTACGATAATTGAAATTTCTACATTATCGGAAAATATACTATTGATGTGGATTTTCAGGAATATGCTTACTTCCATAACTTATATCCAGAAAAATATTTTTTATTCGATTGTCTTATCTATTTTGTGGGTACATACAGTATTTGAAAGAAAATTAGCCCTATAGGTTTGGAGGTATATTAAAAGCAAGTGGGCTCACTGCATGATGTATATGAGCGATATACTTGAAAACTAATTTATATTATGTGTGCATGACGCATTAATAATAAAAAAATTGATTATCAAAAGTGGAAAGAAGAATAGAATAATGAAACTGGCAAGCCACACATGAGAAAAGTTAGAATTTAATAGAAAAGCAAGTTAGAATCATGATAGGCTTTTTCGGGCTTGGGGTAGTCTGACAAAGAAATTTTCCCATCTTCTGTACAGGATTTGGGATATGCCTTTTTCTTTTGTGAGAAAGTTAGAATCAAATTTTATTATTTTCGTACATATAAATATAAAATTAGATTTTATTATTTCGTCGTTCCATTTTATAAATAGTTTAATAATATTTATCTTTTAGAGTAACCATTCAATTCAATCTGTTTATTCGCTTTTGAAGTTTTCCTGATTGTAGTTTTAACATTAATTAATTGTTTATGCTTACAGGTTTTTTATAAGTTTGATTGTGGAATACAAGTTATAATAAATTATTGCCAACAACTTTGATCCAAACAACTTGATTCGTTGTTTTCATTATAATCAGATTTCTCAACTTCTTTGTTTTGGATTAAAATTTGTTTTGTTTTGTATTATAATCGGATTTCACAGTTTTTTAACTTTTCTCAACATCTAACGAAAAGTATGGGATTCCACATTTGATTTTGTGTGGCTTGCCACTTTCATTGATTCCTTCTCCGGTCTAACTACAATTGTCGACAGATTCCTGATTCCTGAATGATTTTGAGTGGGCGTTAGTGTTGGAATTTCATTTCCTTCAAACTAATTGTTTTTATATTTATTTTTTTGAACTTTTTATCTTCGTCGTTAGAGAGCATTTGAGTGAAAAAATAACCCTTCATTAAAAACACACACATTTGAAAAATGAAGGTTCATTAAAAACACACATCTTTCCATAATAATGTTTTTATTAAAAAAATATTAATTTTCAGTACTAGTGTTTTTATTAAAAAATGCAATTTTCAATTAAAAAAAATGCTTTTATCTAGAATTTAATTTCCAATTAAAAATAACAATAGACTATTTTATCAATGTTTTGAAAATTGAGGGTGGAACAAAACTATCTACTAACAATGATAGAGACAGCTCAAGTTTAATGTCAAGCCACATCATTTCTGAAGATTAATGTCAAGCCACATGTAATGCAATATACAAAATTTTGCAAGGTTAACACGTTGCATCAATGGTGTAATTGTGAAATTTAAATTTTCAATTAAAATATTTGTTTTTATTAAAGAGTCTGACTTCTAATTAAAAGATAACAATAAACTCATTTACCCATGGACTTTGAAAACCAAGAGTGGAACAAAACAACCTATTAACAGTGATACAAACAACTCAAAAGTAATATGTGTTGAAAATGCATCTAAAATACCTTAAGTGATAAACTTAGTAAACAAACTAAAGTTGGAACCTAGAATCATTTCCATACGTTAATTTCAGGCCACATGTAATGCAACATACCAAAAATTTCAAGGTTAAACTGTTGCATAAATGGTGTAATTAATATTGTGACATTTTATTCCAAAAGACTTAAGTTAAAAGACCATGTTAATATAATATGCCCTTTGTAGAGGTGATTCATTTAAAAAACGTATTGTAATGGAGAATGTACTATGATGTTCTTTCCTTGTCAAAAAAAGTTTAATAAGGTTGTTTTTCAAGGGACTATTTTGGATTCCTCAACTACTATCGCACTTGAGCTTAGAGATACCAAGTTGCAATATGTGAGTGGAATTTTCTATATTATCCATGATGCACTTGGACAAGAATTTGAAAAAATATTTTCTTTTATTTTTCTTCATTCATAAGTGAAAGTATTTAGTTTCCTAATATAGGTAATTTATTTTATTTTAATTTTATAAAAATGTAATAATGTAAACTTATATAATTTGACATAGTAATTAGGATATATAAAAAGTATTTGGTAACAACTATTTTTTGGCACAAGTTTTACTAATATAGAGTTAGTGAAGTGATACAATTTTTCATTCAAATTGATAACCATAGGGTTCAATTTAATTCTTAATGGTTCCTTCTTTCTTCTTTGGGCCATTCACTTTCCCTTGGCTATAAATGGATAAGAAAAAACCACTTTCAACTTCATGAGTAAAATCAATTGTTTCAACCAAGTACTAAGACTAGAAAAATAATAAAATGCTACTAAATTTTAAAATATATCAAATACATCATTTAAAAAAAATGTGAATAGATAGGCAAAAATATTTTAATAACAAGTCTTATAAATTGTAACTTGGAAGTATTGGAATTGTATAAAGTGGGATTGGGAGCCTCCCACAACAAAACCCTATTTACATGACTTTGTGACTCACAAGTGTCAACCCAACTCAATATCAAAATAACTAAAAGAATTTGATGTTTAAGAAAAAACACATAGACTTTCATTACAATTTGTTTTTAGATTATTGTCAAATTTATAAAAAAAATGAAAATAACATATTACCAAAATTAGTAGCTCCAAGTTCGTGGCAGCCAGAGGAGAGAAATTTCAAACTTTCTAGAGAAATGAGTATCTAAATTCAATAGGTGCTTGGTAAATTAGGTAGTTGAAAATTTGTTGATGCTTGGTGAGTGGTTGGGTTAATTCCTTCATTAACACCGTTTAAAACCGACTTCTTCTTCTAAAATAGTACCCATCTTTCTCTAGGAGTCACACTTTTGGACTTGAAAAGTGACTTATCATCTAAAGGAAGGGCACAAAAGCCATGGAAAGGCATTGAAAGGAAGGGCTCAACCCGATATCCAACACTAAGCCATCATAAGAAAGAGAGAAAAAATAGAATGAAAGCAAAGACATCCCCATTAAAGGAAAACTCACCCACATACTATTCAATCAAATGAGAAAGCTTCAATCTAGTAGGGAAGCTTCAATTTCTGTTATCACATATATAATAACAGCCACCTACTTAAAAATATTTATCTAAACATACATATATTCTAACAATCCTATTAAGAAAAATTAATGATATTTTGAAAAAACAATTAACTATAAAAAAAAATATTAGCAAATTGTTTGTGTTCTTTAAAATTTTTAACAATATTTTGACAAATAAAATGCCTCATAGTTTTTTAATAATATTTTTGACGAATATTTTACCCATTTCTTTTAAAATACACTTATATATAAAAAATAATTAAACCTTATCTTAGTTTTTTTTTATTCCTATATTTTTTTAATTTTTTTCACAAAACTATTGGCAAATCATGCATCTTATATCTTATGCGAATTCTTTGAGAGGTTATCCATCCATTTGAGAATAAATTATTATCGCGTGCAAAAGTAGGACTATTTGAGAATACATTATTCTGGCCTTACATCAATCGATATGGCAAAAGTAAGAGTATTTGAGAGGTTACTAGTTGCGTGAATAAATTTATGATTTAAAATAACATTTAAATTAAGTAAAAGTTCGTAGCAAGAGGAGTTCTTTTATAAGTGCTGAGTCATACTGGGCTTACTTTACTTTTGTTGTCGTATGAGAGGAAGAAGTATGGGAATCCATGCTTCATTTCGTGGAGGCATACCGTCTTCCATTACTTCAAGACCCTTCATTGATGAGATTTTTAGTTTGTAAATACACTTTATGTCCAAATGATAAGATGTTAAATAATTGAGTATAATTTCCCTAGACTACTTACATAGTTGCAACGTTTATAAGTAATCTATAAAGTTGGAATAGATTATTATTGCATTGCATCTTTCAATATGACAGATATACAAACCAAAGATATACATATCTTAAAAATTAGGTTAAGCATGACTTTTCACATATTCTTTTATATTACTTGCTTTCCCATCTTAAGATGGCCTAGCCATCCCAAAGATATTTCTGAGATAAACTAATTTTATTTGTGCACAAAGGATAATCTACCCATGTGTTAAAATCAACAGTTTAGTATAACAACAAGGTAGGCTGCTAAGCAGCAAGCCCCTGCCAAGCAAGAAGTATATTTAGTTACTATAGTATAGTATACATAGTTTATAGTATAGTATACATAGTTTTCTTTGTAATTATGCTATATAGTCTGTGCACACAGGGACTAGGGAATTACTGACTTTGCTTTGATTGTGTATTGTGGATAGCGTCCAGAGATGAGATGCGCGATCTCTGGAACGGTAGTCGTGTGTCCACAGGAAAGATAACGCGATCTCTGGAAGTTGTGTGTCCACAAGAAAGATAACGCGATCTCTGGAGCTTCTCCTGCTGGATGCTCCATCAAAAATAGATGAACATTGCAGGCATCTTGAACATGGATGAACTCAAGAGAATTTCCCAAGACGTGGCTGGATTGCACTAATGATCGATAAAATTGTTGATTGCCTGCAGATTTCACCAACTTATCTATCTTTTTAGTTAAAGGAGAGATATATAATTACTTTTGTTGCTTATTTAACTTCTATTTGAGTCGCGCTATTGCTAGGCGGTAGCCCAAGGATGTTACATTAAAATGATACATTTTAAATTATAAGTATATAAAGATAAATTATTATTTGGCCCTTTCTGTTCTTAAATGATTTAAGTTTTAATTTTTTGAAGAAGGGTTTTCTTCAGAAAGAGTAAAACTATGGTTGTTGGTTGACATATTTGCAGTTGTGACAAAAATTTTGGTATATCATATCAAGGGCTTAGTGCTGTGTGGTTATGTAGTTCTTTTCGCGCACATAAAATTATAGGGGATAATCGATGCTAATGGGAATATTGTTTCTCTTTATGAAAGTTGAAAACCTTGTCACGCTAGGTAACACAAATATCAAAGCATCGACAATATTTTTCTTTTGGGTTTCATATTCTCGTTGGCAATCTTCCAACCAATTTGACAATCTTTCTTAAAACAAATGTATCAAGAGTAGAATGATGTCTGCACATCTTGTACATAATTGAAGTTTATGGAAATGAAAATAATTCAATCGATCGAGCTCCACCTGGGATAACTGAACCGTAAAGGAGGTCAGAATAGCTGCAAAATGCAGGATTGCCTTGGCTGGGGGCCCTTAAAAACAAGTGGAAAAAAGGTAGGTGATGAAGTTGTTCGAGAGAAGTAGCCCGTTATTAAATATCCTGCATCTCTTCTTGCACCACATTTCTTCAGCATTGCATTTAGCACCTAGTACCTTGTATATAAAAATAAAATTATCTTTCTATTAGATTAAACAAAACTGTTTGTTGAAGTGAAACTTAAAAGTTACATTACACGTCGAAATTAAAGAAAAAAGAAAAGAGAGAAAGCATATTGAGTCTATCACCCGTAAGGCCATTTTCATGTTGCATGCAAATGCCATTTGTCCAATTTCCTCATAAAACGAGATGTGGCAACCTAGACTTGCCTAAAGCTCAGCATTGTGGAGTGGCTTATGGGAGTTACCTAGATGACCTCATTGAATGCTAAGCTACTTCCTTAATTATTAGCTACTAAATTGTTAATGCGACGAAATCAATAAGGGTCGAACAATCTCGTGCAACTCTTCACAGAGTGTCAAAAGCTTAGTCATTTTATGCAAGTTCTACCCAATTGCAGTCGTCTTTTGAAACAAGGTGAGTGAATCATTATCTTAGCTCCTGTTG
The DNA here is from genome assembly GCA_001517045.1 of Pseudotsuga menziesii. Lineage (NCBI taxonomy): Eukaryota > Viridiplantae > Streptophyta > Pinopsida > Pinales > Pinaceae > Pseudotsuga > Pseudotsuga menziesii. The sequence goes on from LPNX011134469.1 coordinate 98,223, forward strand.
ATTTTGCAAAATTATTAACATTTGTGGACAATAGGGATTCAATTGTTAAATCAATCCCTTTCCCTTCATTGGGTGTGTAGGATCTATTCTCCCAAAATCTGAAACCGAATGTAATAAAAATAGTAGATGGACTCCTTATACCTGAGCCGAGCCTTCAGTTTTTCATTCCATGTCACTTAGTAGACTTGCATCTATTATTGAGAATTCATTATCTACCAATCTTCTATTGAAAGCCCTATTTAGCTGGGGAATCCATTTTCTAGAAACTGAAACCTTCTATTGCATTGAGGCATATGGGAACCCTGCATGCCAGCAATTCCCTTAAGTCATGATGGAGAGTGAATAGATTGGCACCATCTGTTGGTGAAGAGCATATGGAATCTTTAAGCCCACATGATTGACATAGAAGGGTTCGTTATCTGTCACCACCAGCGATTGACGGTGGAGGAGAGTGGGGAGTCTTGTAACGACTGGAAGATGCATCACATCTGCCAACAACAACCTCCTGTTGGCAACAATATCTCAAGTTGTTTGTCAAATCTTCACCGCCCTTAAAGAAAATGAAATTCTCGCTGATCCTAAAGATTGTGAGGTTTTGTAGGCACAGAATCTCTGGGGATTTGATGCGCAGAGCCAACGTCAGGATGCTCTATCCTTCATTTCTCAACCTCAGCTCTGCATCCTTCATTTCTCAGCCTCAGCTATCAATGCAAAAGCAGTTGCTAGCGGTAGAGCATGACTTTGAGGCGTGTAAAAATGATAGTGACGTCTGGGTGATGACGATTCAAGAACATGAAACATTTTGTCCACTCCATGGATGGTTGAGCGAGGTCTGAAGTAGAATGAGTGTAAGGAACATAAGAGGGATTGGATGAATCGTTGAGGGTATTCGGAGCTTCTCAGCCTCAGCTCTGCATCCTTCATTTCTCAGCCTCAACTATCAATGCAGAAGCAGTTTCTAGTGGTAGAGCATGACTTTGAGGCGTGTAAAAATGATAGTGACGTCTGGGCGACGATGATTCAAGAACATGAAACATTCTGTCCACTCTATGGATGGTTGAGCGAGGTCTGAAGTAGAAGCAGTGTAAGGAACATAAGAGAGATTGGACGAATCGTTGAGGGTATTTGGAGCTTCTTAAAAGAAAAAGCGATACTATGAGTTTGATTGGGATGCATGTTATGGAAAAACCATGGCCGTAAAAGAAGAAAATAAAGACTCAGCACTAGAAAACTATTGCAGTTTTACTATTAAAGAAGGACTATAATGAGAAGGATGAAGAGATTTCCTGTGAACTTCATATCTGGTAGCACATGCCGTCTTCTCGTCATCTCCTGCAGCAATTAGGACTTGAACTCGCAGCATGAAGAGGTACATGGAGTTGATTGAAGTCTTCAATGTGCATCTACCCTGTTAGCAACTTTGCGACCTCAGTTCCACGTTGATTGAAGTCTTCAATGTGCATCTACCCTGTTAGCAACTATGCGACCTCAGTTTCCTGTTATGTGATTTAAAGTATGTGATCTGAAGTATGTCATGTGATCTGAAGTATGTCAGTGCTAGGGTTCTATGGTTGCATGGCTTGCGCACATGTCCATCTCAATAGCCATAGCCAGACATAACTGGCAAAGTAAGAAAGTGCAACGTGTGACCATGCCAAAGTAAGAAAATTAAACAATCCGAGTAAGTAAAGTACAAACATTTAATCTTTGTTAACTAATGTTAAATAGAACCCAACATTAATTCAAAATCATCAAAATCGATTGAGAGTGGTACGCAATTATATATTTTCACCATAGTTTTAGGGTTGATAACCTCGATTTGAGGCCAAATAAGGCCTCAAATAACTTCATTGGTCAAAATGATATAAAAAATTTGTTTATTTGTGTTTGAGTCAAAACCTTGAATAAAAAAAACCACTGGAAAATAAAACTTACGATTAAATGTTTTGAATTTTTTGCTGTTTAATGGAAAATGACGGCAAACCGATTACTATAGTCCCTGCTAGCCCGGGGAAGGGACTAATAATTACTACAAGAGGCCCACTCGTAAGTTTAAAGAGTTCTCACCATATGTACAAAGTATTAAAAACGGGTGACAAATATTAATTTATATAGAGAGAGTTATTTTTGTGATTTTTACAAAAATACTCTGTAAAAACTAATCTATAAATCGTGTCAATGTACATTCAACACTAAATTACGTTAATTTATGAATGGTGTAGTGTACAAATCTGAAGATGGAAGGAGATGGGAAACTTGGTCCTGGGTTAGGGTTAGAATTCAACGATCGTGAAATTAAAAAAAAAAAATAGCATATGACATTTTGTTGATAAAAATGAGCATAAATTTTGGTATTAAGTTCGAACGAGTATAAAATATGAAAATTAAAAAATATATGAAATTTTTCAATAAAATTTATTATGCTCATTAAACTGTGAACACTAAATACATAACAATAAACATGAGTTGATCGAATACTAAATAGGTTACACATTATAGTCACAGAGGATACCAAACACTAAACAAGCTACAGATTATAGTCACAGAGGATACTAAACACTAAACATGCTATAGTTTTACTCTTAGTCTCTTACAAAATTACGAAGGCAAGATATCATTATCAGCTGTATACTTGTAAGATAATAAAATGAATAAAAAAATTGAAACCTAGAACCTTTAACCTCGAAAGTTGAAGGCAAAAGCTTCAACTTTGAACCCTGGAGCATGTAGCCTTGAAAGTTGGAGGCTAGAGCTTGAACCTTGAAGGATGAAGGTTAAAATTTTCAACTCGGGGATAGAGTTGAGACTGGTCATTCACATAATCACTCGCTGCTGGCGGCTGCAACATTGTTGAAGTACAGAGACAAAGTTAAGAATCTTCTCTGCAATGTGCACTAGAAAGCGTAGTAGTTGGGACTCGGGCAATGGGAGTCTACACTATGCAGTTGTTCTCTACCCTCGAACCTCAAGGCTCGGCCCTCGGTAGACTGATGAAAATTCACAGGTGATGAAACAAGTTAAAAACGGTCGTCGGTGGCCTAAACCCTCTGAGTTGTCCATGTCCTTTTGGATGTTTCACTACGGCTTTCGCAGTTATTTGAGCTAGCTCTGCTTCCTTGAAGATGAGCAAGGTTTCTGTTTGAAACATCGGTTTCAAATATTTAACGCAATAAAAAAGTCCAAAAGACCATGGACAACAGAGTGAGAAACAACAACTCCAATTGTATCAAATGAGGAATGAACAATGGCTTCACACGTGGAGGTAGTGTTGGTCAGAGGGAGACCAGGGTTTTTTACCTGCGACCGCAAAACAAAATAAATGAATTTCATTTTGATTTTGTTGTTTTTTTATAAAATTCGACTCGATTTTAGGGCAAATTAATTCATTTCGGAAATCATTGATTAAAAAAAATCAAATTCGTTATTTAGATTAGCGAATTTCATCAAATAAATTCTCCAAGCACAAAAAACTCTGATATTCGATTTTCAAGGTAAAAATTCGTCAAACCCGGTGACTTAGCCCTGGTCTACTATTAGGGTTTTATAGAATTCAATTTTGAGGGTGCTTGATTTGTTGTTAGTAGGTATGGAAACATAGGGAGATGAGGTGGATGGTGATGAAGACTTTTGGTCCACAATGGGCATATTCTATTCAAATGGGGAATATCGATGATTGCTAGTGGAAGTTAGGGATGCACGGAAAACTATTTTTTTGTTGGTTGCTAAGTGTGGTTTGGGGGTCATTGCTGAAGGAACAACGAGATTGCCTAACTTAATCACACGTGAAGAGAACACAAGGGGTATCCATATCTAACTGGAGGTGGTTGAGGTCATTTTATCAATTAACCTAGAGGTGGTTTCCCAGTCACCCACAAAAAACACGGGGCTTCTTAATATCATAAGCCCTCGTTCGAAGAAAAATCCTATGGAGAGTTAGAAGCTGGTTGTAGAAGAAATTGAGGTGAAGTTGTCGAAGGAAAAGGCAAATAGGGAGAAAGAGGATTTTAGGGTTAAGGTGGTTGTGGTGGTTTTGGGCTTGGACGTTGGTATGGAGTCTATAGAGATATTTTCTAAAAATGCCTTTTAATCAATTTTAACATAAGGTTTGCAAACAAAAGGAGCTGAGGCAGTGGGTGGAAGATCGGTGGAAACCCCTCCTCGAATGCTCACTGAATTCCTACCTATTGGTAAAAGGATGGTTGGTGTTTGAAAGTTTTGGTCTCCATTGGACCCCCTATGCCTACTAAATTCCAGAATCCTAGACCTCTTATGAGAAACTTTCCTACCCCTGGCAAAAGAGATTACTCCTACAAGGATCGAGATGAGTTGAGGAGGCCGAAAAAGATATGTTTTTCCTGTCAAGAACCTTAGGTTTTGGGCCACAAGTGTATCAAGGAGAAGGCACACTACATCAAAGTATTCTCTGAAAGTGATGAAGAGGTGGTGGAAGAAGCTAACATGACTGATGGAGAATATGAAACAATTGAGGAAGAGGAGAAGCTCCCTCAACCCAATAGCAAAATTGCAGTACTCAATGGGGTACCCCGATACCATACATTAAGGCTAAAAGGAGTACTGTAAGGCCAAATAATCACAGTCCTTGTTGATGGGGGTGCCACCCATAATTTTTTTGATGCAACCCTGGTGGAGAAAAGGAAGTCATCGATTGAGTCTAAGGGATTCATTATGGTTATTCCTATAAATCATACCATGGAATGCAATCGGTGGATTCCAAATATGCAAGTGAGTCTTGGAGACTACATCGTGAAGGACAAATTTTATGTTGTTGATGTGGAAGGCACCAACTTGGTGTTGGGAGTTCAATGGTTGTACTCCATTGGAGAACATTCCATGAATTATAAAGTACCCCAGATAAGTTTCAAGGATGCTCAAGGGAAACCCGTGGTTATGAAGAGTATGAACACTTACCCAATCCAAGTAATTTATGCCAGCAATATACGATCCATTCTGAGACACATAGATATTGAATGGGATGTAGAATGCTAGATTACTAATGAGGGAACTAGTGTCAAAGTTTTCTATCATCCCAAAGACATCAAAAAGCTGCTGCACAAGCACAAGGGTGTTTTTGAGAACCTTCCACATGGAAGGCCACCTAACCGTGGAATGTAGCATAGAATTGAGTTGGAAGTTGGTAAATCTCTGATAAAAATACACCCCTACAAGTATCCAAATAGGTTCAAGGATGAGATTGAGAAGGCCCTCAAGGAGCTGCTTGAACTGGGCCTCATTAGACCAAGTTCCAGTCCTTTTTCTTCTTCGATGGTCTTGGTGAAGAAGAAGGATGAGACTCTCAGGGTGTGCATAGATTACCGAGACTTGAACAAGAATACCATAAAGAACCGGTACCCAATTCCCCAGATTGATGAGTTGATGGATGAACTACATGGAGCAAAATTATTCTCCAAGATATATCTCTGATCTAGGTAGCACCAAATCGGAATGAGGGAGGAAGACATACATAAGATAGCTTTGCATTGTCATTTTGGTCACTTTGAGTTTTTGGTCATTCCATTTGGCTTGATTAATGCTCCTGCAACCTTCCAGTCATGCATGAACAAGGTGTTCAGTGAGAAGCACCGTAAGTATGTCCTTCTATTTTTTGATGATATTCTGATTTATAGCAGGACATGGGAGGAGCACCTAATCCATTTGGATGTGGTACTCAAAATACTTGCATATCATACCTTCTTTGCTAAGATGTCCAAATGTGAGTTTGGCATGACTGAACTCCTCTATATCGACCATGTGATCTGCCAAGAAGGATTCAAGGTACACCATGAAACAATAGAGTCCATTTTGGGTTGGCCAAGCCCAAAGAACATCACCAAATTGGGAGGCTTCATTGGAATTTATAACTACTACCACATATTTGTCAAAGGATACTCTCGGTAGACTGCACCCTTGATAGATCTAACTAAGAAGGGTGCATTTAGTTGGAATGAGGATGAAAGAGATAATGAGTAGTTGTCTAGTATGTTCCTTGCCTGATTTTCCAAACCTTTTGTGCTGGAATGTGATGCTTTTGGTGAAGGCATTGGAGTCATTCTGATTCAAGATAGGCACCCTATTGGATTCGAGAGCATACAATTGTAGCCACATGAAAGGATGTATTCAATCTATGAAAAGGAGATGTTGGCCATTATGCACGCATTGGCAAAATTTCGACAGTATTTGGTGGGAGGTAAATTCATTGTGAAGAATGATCACAACAGTCTTAGACAGTTCCTAACCCAAAAGGAACTCAATGACATGTAGCAAAAATGGGTGAGTAAAGTTCAGTCATATGATTTTGACATTGAGTATAAAAAGGGGAAAATGAATGTTGTGGCTGATGCACTCTCCCATAAGCCCACATTCTCTTTGTTGCACATGTTAAATGAATGGAAGATCCAGTTGGTCAGTGAATATTCTAAGGATCAGTTTGCTTGTGAAGTTTTGGATGGCGTAAACCATAATGAGAGTACAAAGTACATGACGACCTCATCTACTACAAAACAAAAAAAAATTAGTGCACAGATCTACACTAAAGAGGAATATTTTGGAAGCTGCACATGATGCACCAGTGGCTAACCATCCTACTTTTCTAAAGACTTACCAGAAGATACGGGAGATATTTACTTGGAAGGGCCTTAAAGATGATGTTCTCATGCATGTGAAGGAATGTTTTGCATGTTAACAGAACAAAGTGGAGTACACACACCCTGTTGGAATCCTCCAACCTCTTCCTATTCCAGAACAAAAATGGGAGAGTGTCTCCATGGATTTTATCACGAGCATGCCAAAGTCTCAAGGTAAAGACAATATTTATGTGGTGGTTGACAGGTTGACAAAATTTGCACACTTTTTTTGCAGGCACATCCATTATTTCAGCTAGTGAGGTCGCTGCTCTATTCTTCAAGGACATTTCCAGGCTGCATGGATTGCCCAAATTTATAATCAATGACAAAGATAGTAAGTTCACCAGCGCCTTTTGGAAGGCCTTGTTCGAGATGATTGGAACAAACCTGAACATGAGCACAAGCTATCACCCCCAGATAGATGGACAAATTGAAAGGGTGAATCAATGGCTTGAAGGGTACCTCCATAATTATGTTATGGGACAACAAGGACCTTGGGAAACTTGTATCCACCTAGGCGAGTTCTGTTATAATACCACATTTCATATTTCTATCATAATGAAACCCTTTATGGCCTTGTATGGGTATAAGGCTCCAACTTTTGAAGACTTAATGTTTGGATAATGTAGGGCACAAAAAGTTAAATATTGGTTACAGGAAAACCAAGACATTATGAGGGCACTAAAAGACAATATGCAGATGGCACAAAACCAACAAAAGGTGTATGCAAATAAGCATTGAATTGACAGAGTGTTCCAAGTAGAAGACTTAGTGTACCTAACGCTGCAACCTTACAGACAGACTTCCTTGAAGAAGAAAGGGGTTGAAAAACTTCAGCCAAGATTCTATGGGCCCTACAAAATTCTAAGAAAAATTGGTGAAGTGGCCTACGAATTGGAACTGCCAGCAGAAAGTAAGATCCATAATGTTTTCCATGTGTCATGTTTGAAGAAGGAAGTTGGCCAATAGATAGTGGCATCAGAAGAGCTGCCACCCCTGGATGATGAAGGCCATTTGGTCTTGATACCATAGAAAGTGTTACTAGCCTGAGAAAGGAAATTAAGGAACATAACCATCAAAGAATATTTGATACAATGGAAAGGATTACCCAGTGAAGATGCTACTTGGGAGGGGGAGCAGATCTTGCAGCACCCTAGTTTGCTTCTGCTTGGGGAAAAGTAGATCTAGGAGGTGAGGACTGTCATGTCCCTGCCAAATTGACCAACAAAAGTGTGGACCATGCTAAACACCTAGGGGGGACTAAGTGGAATTAATTAAGTTGCTTAGGGAAATTTTGATAAATAAACATTATTGAGGCATGTATTTTTTTTTTTATCGTTATTATTTATTATGAAATTTAATTATGTGGAAATGAGCTTGCCATGTCAGGGGGCACATTGGGCAAGTCAACTTTCCAAGGTTAAAGAATTGGAAACTCTATGACAAAAGCAGTCAAGGAGGAAAAGGGAAAGTGCCCAAAAGCCACATAAAAGCAGTCATAGATAAAAGAAGGAAACATTAAACAAAGGAGGGCGTAGTTTCCTTTTGAAGACTCATAAAATTTGTCATAGGAAAAGCATGAACTTTTGACAAAGGAGGGCACAATTTCCTTTTGGAGAATCAGTCTCAAAAGCAGGGAAAAACATAAAAGTTGTTAGGGATAAAACCAACAACTCTTTGACTAAGGAGGGCGCAGTTTCCTTTTGGAGACTCGGTCTCAAAAGCAGGGAAAACATAAAAGTTGTCAAGGGTAAAAGAATCAACTCTTTGACTAAGGAGGGTGCAATTTCCAATTCAGATGGATGACTTGGACATGGAAACATCTCCACATGGCCCCTACATTCCAATTTGCTCAAGGAGGGTGCATGACTTGGCTAGGGTTATGGTTTTAGGTAGATGACTTGCTCTCATAGGTTACATATTTCCAAGTCAAATGGATGACTTAGATAGGGAAACATCTCCACATGGCCCCTACATTCCAATTTTCTCAAGGAGGGCGCGTGACTTGGCTAGGGTTAGGGTTTTAGGCAGATGCATTGCTCTCACAGGTCACCTATTGCCTCTACTTATTAAGCAAGTAACCCAAAGATCTATTAAAGGAGAATTCAAGCTCCATTTACTAGTTTGGTTGATGAATAATTGGTTCATGCTTATGTGAAGCATATATTTCTGAGTGATGTACCTTAGACCTTTGGGAGATGAGCCCCAAATACTTCCTTCCCCACTCCTCCATTCCCATTCCTTTCTCATTGCAGGTGTGGAGTGCATGATGATCATCTAGTGAGACCATATCAGTCATTTATTGCAGCTACCATATCAGTAAATTCGAGCTTCAGTGAATCACAAGCTTAACTTACGCTCCCAACTAGTCTCATGTCTGATTTTGGACCTTCTGCCCAATGTTTTGAGCTCTATTTTGGAGTGGTAAGTCCTCCACTTCAATTTTATATGCACTGCTAAAATAAATCTGATAAATATCTCTGCATTACTGTCAACATACTATCCCATTAGTTCATATGTCACATCTTCTATCAATGAGCTTCAATCCATGCTTAACTAGGGGTTTTTTGGTCAAGTAAATGCAATAATAAATGAGTCAAGGCTATGAGAATGATTATGAATGATGTAATATGTTGAAATAAGATGTATTAGTCTCTTTTAAGTTCATTTCACATATCTGATGCACTTCTTGCATGAATTTCATGTGTTTCTATGCACCCTAGCTAGATGACTAGGCTAAATTGACAGAGTCTAGCTGTTTCTTCAATTTTCTGAGTTCTATTCACTCAATTTCGATTCTGCAAGTTGTTGTTTGTCACGAAAAGACCCCTCTATCCATACATACTCTCATACCTAAAATTAGTTGGGGTCACACACTGTTTGGGTGGCCTCCACTGCACAGGGCCTCTCTGTGCCAAAATTGCCTAAATTTACCAAATCAAGCCTAAACTCCCCAAAATTTTGCAGAACTATCCCAAAATGTTTCAAAATATATTTGTTGATATTTAAATGTTTGATAACCAATATTTACATTTCCCTAATCCTTTGGTTGAGAGGAATTGAATAAGTCTTCCTAGTTTCACAGTTGGGTGACCCATAAGCGTGGGAGTAAGTTTCAACGTATCTGAATCTGAAACCTAAATGGTTCCTGATATAAATGTGTTAGGGAATATGAATTCTATGTTCTAAAAATTTCACTGGTTGTTTCCCTCTACCTACTTCCATACTTAAGAATTTCTCAGCAAAATACCTTCATTTTCCTAGCCTGAAATTTTATTGAGTGTCTGCAAGTTTTAGATCAAAAAATGAATTAAAGTTGCATCAATATTAGCGATATAATCTATATATTAGACCTTAGATCATTACATGACATATCAAAAAATATAAAATAACATGGATTTTTATACAAAGTAGAAATATCACAAAGAGCAAGCATGAGAAGACATTCCCGAGCATCGGATTCCACCTAACAGAGTCTATTGAAAAATACGCATACATATCTAGAAAGAGGAAGCAAAGTAGAAAAAGCCTAATTTTATTCTTGGATTGGTTGCCCAAATATAAAAATTGCAGATAAGAAATTAAACAACCCCACAAAATACCCCTCGAGTAAGTACAAGCTCTAAACACTACATCATATGTTCATCTTTGTTAGCAGGTCATTCCCATTGGATTTCTTGCTTCCTTAGCCAATTTTGAATAATAGGGCTGAGCTTTCTTTAACTAAGCCACCCACGCATTTGAGCTTACTTCCTTGAACATGAAATTGCCACGAATTGAGAGGTTGTGGGATGAGTGAAAGTCATATGATGGCATGCACGATTGTCTAAGCACATTTTTTCAGGCTAACCTTTTAGGGACATGAGTTTCCATATATTAATATTTAATTGTCTGACTTTACCAAGACGGTGTATATATGAACATGTGTTTAGAATTTTAATATGAGTTTGTCAATTGTGGGTGCATCCATGGAGGTGGGTTATATTTTTTGGCGAAGCAATTTCGGAAAAATGAAAAAAGCGCACCCTTGATCAAGGTATTGATACCTCGATCAAGGGTTAACCAAAACTTCAATCGAGGTTCCTATTAATTTTTTTTTATAAAAAACGTCGCGGGAAGTCGCGACCATTTTCCATTTTCTCCACTCAGTAACCCCTCGATCGAGTTGCCTGAGAGAGACCTTGCAACCGAGCTGCTGTGCAACCCACGCCCAACCCTTCCTTTCACCACAATATCGAAGCCGACAGGTAACACCCAAACCTTCATTTTTGAAATTTAAGAGAATTTTTTTTTTTTAGTTTTAAAATGTTAGGTTGAAATTTAAAAAATCTTTCTTATAGATGTTTTTAGTTTTTTTTCGTCTAATATGTTTGAAATGTGTGTCGGCAAGATGAAATGCTGTCGGATTTTTATAAAACGTAATTGAAATTTGTTATTTATTTTAATTTTTTTTTTTTGTTTTATACATATTTTGTCAACCGGTAGCGTTTATGTTGCCAGTTTAATTTTTAAATGTGTGCTCGTCAAGCAGAAATGCTGCCCAAATTTTTTCAATCCTCCAAGAATACACGAAGGATTGAAAAAATTCAAATTTGTTAGATTTAAAATTAAAATTTATAATTTGTATAAATATTTCTATCAACCGGCAGTGTTTATTCTGCCGGTTTAATTTTGAAATGTGTGTCGGGCAAGCATAAATGCTGCCCAATTTTTTTCAATCCTCTGAGAATACACAGAGGATTGCAAAAAATCCAAACCCTAGATGCGAGACAATCGTGATCCTTAAACCTGCGGAGGCATTTATTAAAACAACCCATATATTTTACGTTAAATATTTTGATATATATTCAAATAT
>LPNX011134469.1:109779-122086 GCA_001517045.1 Pseudotsuga menziesii
AAATATAATTTGTATGTTTTGACTTAGTTGACAAATTTTGATTTTAGTTTATTGAAAAGTGTACTTATGCATTTTTATTTTTTTTGAAGCTCAAACTTATTATGAAAATGTTGATCATCTTTTCTTGAAGGAAAAAAATAATAATAAATAAATGTGTAAATTTGAAAAAAAATCAAATTAAAAAATTAATAAAAATTCATGATTTAATTTTTTTAAAGAATATCAAATTAAAAAATTAATAAAAATCCATAATTTAAGATAAAAAAAAATTTAATGTTTTTTTATAAAAAATATATAGATTTATATTCAACATTTTGAAAATTATAAATTATAAATTTAGAATATTTTAAAATAATAATAAAATATAGAAATTTATACATTAAATTACGAAAAAACAGAATTGTAATTTAACTTTTAAAAAATGGATAAAAGAATTAATTAAATACATAAGTTGTGACTTTAAATCATAAAAGTTATGAAATCATATTTATTTTAAAAAGTTTAATTAAATAGATAAGTTGTGACTTTAAATCATAAAGGTTTTGAAATTAAATTTATTTTAAAAAGTTGAAATGAAATAATTAACCTACCGTATTAATTTGAGGATAAATTTTCATTTGTAAAGATAAAGTTAATAATATAATTATAATATTACAAATTAATTTAAAAATATAATTATATTTTTAAAATGTATATAAATTAATTTTCATAATTATAATTTTAAAAATTAGTTTAAAATTATATATTTTTTAAATATTTATGAAAGAGTTAATGAAATATATAAATTTAAATTTTAAATTTTAGAAAAATAAAATAATATTTTAAAGATTTTTTGAAAAAAAAAGAAAGTATTAATAAAATATATAAGTTTTGATTTGAACTTATAGAGAAGTGGAACTATATCTTTTTATTTTAAGGAAACTCAAATCCAAGTATTGTGGCTTTTCTTGTTTTTCAACAAGAAAATAAATAAATAAAACATGAAACTTGTTATTCTAGTGTGAATCAAAGTTACTTAGGACAATATCATAGAATCTCTAGCCTCTTGTAACAAACATACATTCCACCACCAACAATCCAGAAGCAACCAACATTCCCTATGTAGGCCAAAACAAAACTAAAGCACATGGCATGACTGACTTGTACCTAGTGGAAATCTGGCCTCTAACAGGAAGTTAGTCTCGCCCTTACTGCTTTAGCTGAAGTCCATATAGTCTCTCACTATTAATAAAAACCTATTACTATATGATATCACATCAATGCGTCCTTTCCATGACAAGTACACATCTTCCTGATCACTAGGAGAAACTGCCCCCTTTCTATAGATCTAGACATAAACCCATTGATATAATTGATATATGAGCTCGCATCAAGACATTGACATTTTCCATACAGGATAGGTTAGTCAGGATAAGTTAGTATTGTCCTCCTTATTGCCTTAGCTTATGAGAATAGCCATGCCCATTCATCAATCCATGGAGACTTGCATCTAGATGTCAACTATCTGTGAAAAAAACCTTTGCATAAATCATTTCCTTATTGATTGTGCTGACACTCATGATCCTTCTCCCATTATTAATGTGCACCATGTGATGATATATTAATCATCTCAAACCTACATCTTTACTATTGACATATTTATCATGTTTATCTTATATTGTATGTTGACTGCATTTATTATGCCTTATTTCATGCAAATGCATCTCTACAGCGGGGTTCTTCGGTTTGCCAAAGGCAGAGCATTGGCAGATCTGCGGCCATTTCTCGCCTCGGAGGTCGACAGAGGACTCGTAAGTATACAATTGTGCATGATGTACTTTTTGTTGTTAGTCAAACAATAAATTAAATTGTTTCACATGTGTATATTTAATCATCAACTTGTATGTCTCTATTTTTGCAAGTTCTCCTAGGAGTTCTACGCCAACACATGCTCCTACTAGGGAGATGAGCGACAGCCGCTCTGTGCATGTGAGAGACAAGGAGGATATTGCTGGTGTCGGTGGGGAGGTTCCCCAATAGACAGGTACATTAAATGCATATATATTTTTCTTTCAGTTATTAGTACCTTTAATTTAAATATTGGTTTCAAATTCACCTATGGTTGATGTATGTATTTTGAATGACATTTATGTTTTCATCTAATTTTCAGGTGATGCACAACAGGGCCCCGACCCTCCCTAGGAAGAACCATGGGAGGATGAGATCACATGTATCACGCTGCAAGACATTACCAGTCAGCGTGACAGTTTGCATTTTAACATCCGCTCTATTTCAGAACACTCTTTCACATCACGTTCAATGTGGATGATGTTAGAGGTAGTAGACAATCTATTGAAGGTCTATAGGTCCATCGAACCATTGAGTTCTCTTTGGGCCACTGCATGTCAGAGAAGAAGGGCCACAGTGACGGGTCCTGATAACTAGGTTGCAGTGAGAGATGCAACAACTGGACATGATGCGAAGGGAACATTATTTGATATCCCTCGTGACTGCGCTGCTGGTTAACCACTTAGACTCAAAGAGTTTAAGCTAGAGGCTGCAGCTCCTTATGTATACGACAGGTTTATTGGAGTGTGGGGCATGTTTCCATACCATTACTAGGTCCCACTATACTTTTCAAAACATATATATGCAGATTTTGTCCTGGGGATGCACCTAGATTACACCAGCACACCCTCGAGCTTCTATGGTGTTGGTGGGGGAAGCAACCATGTGCGTCCTAGGGATAAGAGAGACCCTAGAGCTCAGCCAGAGCCAGAGCCTTTGGTAGGTCACCCTAGCAGGACCGTACTTACAGCAGATGATGTAGTTGATTCATCTCAGCTAGTGATTGAGGAGCGTAGTGCATTGGAAAAGGAAACATGCATGACAATTCATGGTACCGTGATGGTTGTGCAGGCAGAGAGACGTAGAGCGCCCACTGCACCTGCAGAGCTTGAGTTACAGTGGGTGACCGATGATGTTCTCAACATTCTTGATCACGACACACTGCTGCAGTATGTTATCATGGCTCGTGATGCATATTTTGGAGTGCATCATATATGCAAGCCTCAACTGATGGGACATGTATATCTTTATTGTCATCATTTTATTGTCGTCATTTGATTGTCATGATTGTAATGTATCCTCAAATGAATCATTTTTTTAACTAACACTTTGTTAGACCTCCATGCAGGAGCCCAGTTTCATGGAGGTCATTTTTTGCAGTGATGCATCTGTTCGAGTTTTCGCTGCAGTTCCGTCTGCCCGCGTCGTTGAGGTATGTCTTAACTGTCATCCTAAATTTGAATTTCTAAATGAGTCAATTGTTGAACAAATAATATTTTTGTTTGTTCTAAATTTCGCCATTTAGCTTGTTCATATTGTACAGGATAGAGGCAAGGACGTTGCACAGGATTCTACACAACCCTGCTCGAGTCCTACTCATGGCATGCCAATTGACGAGGTACTAGTTATTTATGTTCGAATTGTTTGCATATTTCTATTCATATTATAATTTACGGGTTGAAATTTTAATTCTTAAGTTCAAATTGTAATTCATTAATATAATTAGTTTCATGTCATGGAAACAGACACAGACACAAGCAACTGTAGATGAGGGCGTTGAAGCTGCCGTGATATTTACAGATGAGTGGGTTGCCGCTCATCAGTCGGATCTTGATGAAGGCTCATCTCAACAGATACACATCCTCCCAAACCTGACACTCAACTCGAGCAAGGTGAGTTCATAGATAGATCTGTTTCATATATATACTTTTTTTTTCATATTCTACATGTAATTTAAATATGTGTTATGTAACTGACTTGCAGAGTTCATGGTTTTAACTTCTGCAGTTCTCAGACCTCGACAATTTTTTTTGAACATGATGCCACTGTTAAATGTTTTAATTATTTGCAGTTATAGTTAAAATTTATTTATGTTTTACATTCTTAATGTTATTTAACAATCATTAATGTGGAACAATTTTACAAAATTGTACAATTTTGCAATTTAATAAGTTACAAGTTTACAAAATTTACAATGTTTACAAGATTACATGTTTGCAAAATTGTCAATCGAACGCAACTTACAATTTATAACATAACCTAAAATTAAAATGTTACAAGATTTACAACTTTAGAATGTAAGATCTACTAGGTGCAAATTACAACTAAAATGTAAAATTTGATTTCATTTACAAAAAAAATTACAACTACAATTTTAAATTTGGTTTCATTTGTAAAAAAGTTTACAAGTTTGCAAAATTGTCAATCAAACGAAACTTACAATTTAACATAACTTACAATTAATATTGATTGCAATCGGTAGATTTAATGAGGACGCAATAAATGTATGTGTTGTTCTTTGGATTGCATGTCACTAACAATTTACAACTTGTCTACAATGTAACATGTAATTTAGAACTATGCACAAATAGAGTGTGATATACATGCAGTATTTGCACAAATACACCAAAAAAACGTTACATAGACAAAATTGACCTTTCATAACATGGTCTTAGGACATTGTTGGTATTCCTAGGTATAGGTGTTCATGCACATAGAGTATATGTGAATGCACATACTCTCATATATATGTTTACAAAAATTACATTTAAATACAAATGATATATTTCAGAAGAAATTTTGATTTGCTACATTTCAAAAGCATGTCAACTATGTGAATATCAAAAGTGATGTATAACTTTCATTCATCCAACCAATGGGTTATAGGAATGCACGTCTCCATAATACGATCATGGTCAGCTACTGCCATCTTCCATCTCTTTGGTTCACCCCTCTTCACCTTGATTTCAATGAGATGTATCCAAGCTGCCATCACCAAATGACTGTAGTGACAAGATATATATTCGGGCATGAAATATCTGTAAATAATATAGTCACCTTGTCTTCTCACTTTTTCAAAAAAGTGGCCCATCACAACTAGGTCACCAACTTGGTACGTGAATTCTCCGTCGACATAGGGTCACACCAACCTGCTTTTGATTTGTGTACACCGCATCAAAAGGTATGCGACATGCTCGGCATTTCACGGTGGTGCAATTACAACAAATACATCACCTGCGTCAAGATTTTCAAATATTAAACAATAAAAATATATAAATGCATGTGTACAAGACTATCTAGGTTTAAACATTCAATCAAGTATCATGTACCTTGCTTAACCAAATCAGAAACCCGATCATGATCTAGTGAAACCACTGCCTCGTCACTGTGCATCTCTTGCCATGTCGGAATAGGATGTGGCCCCTTTAGATTAAGAGGGACATATTTCCATTGTTTGACATATGCATCGTTCATGCAATGATCAACCCCCAGTCCATTGGTGTCAATGTAGAACTGACAGAAACACGCATACTTCCTTGTTTCAATGGAAAATATGTTGCCCATGTCTTTACTACGAACTAAATGTAGTTCTCTCGTACCAGGTATGGTCTCGCAATACCATGACATGGATCTATTCACATTGCCAAGGGAAACATCCCAAAATAACCTGCATCAAATAAAAGACGTCATATATATATATATATATATATATATATATATATATAATACAAAGACATTTATTAAATTCCAATTAAGTTGTTGTTTTTTCCTACCTGCGCACCGGCCTTGCTTGTTCATGACCTTGGTGACCCAAATTTTGTGTGCACCAATCAACTACTTTTGCTAAGTACTTGAGTCGAGATGCACTATGACTCATTTGGTACCTCCAAAGTGCTCGTTTCACGCATGCACTTGCGCTATCATGTTCACCCTTTCCGTGCCTTGTTTCAAAAAAGCTCCATATGTGGTGAATTCCTGTCTCTTTGTGAAGGAGACTAAACCAATAAAAGGAGTGTGTAGATTTGAACTGCCCTACACACCCATATGACCAAATCTATTGTTCTATAAATGACACCCCATTCTTTTTGAATGAATCATCAATTAACCCAAAGCACTGTTGAAGAAACAACGTGTCATGCTCACAATCATCACTAACATAAAAATGGTATTCCTTGATCACATCGTGTGACTGAAGAGTGTTATCCCTACCATCAATGCTCATCTGAGCATGTCTATACAATACATGTACGAAGATGGACACCTGGTCGGAGTGATAATACTCACTTTGCATCTCTCTCTGAGGAGCAAATGTGTAATTCTCAGCAAATTCTACCACCGATAGGATTGTTCTTGGCTCAAAAACCTCACGAGAATGCTTAAATTCTAAAGCTTGCCACCTAGACTTGTGGGAGTGTTTAATGTATTTGTAAATATGACTTTGAAACTTGTCCATGAAGTCTGAAATAGGAATATAATCCTTGAGCAATTCGATCCTCTTAGATGGAACATGTGAAGAAGATGATGGATTCATGGAGACATACTCATATCTCTTCCACTTAACCATGATATCTGACAATCCAGGGTGTGTTGGATCGATAGGAAACTTCCTATGGAACAATGCCAAATCACCACATTCATGGAATATTCTCCCACCTACACACCTTTTAATGAAAACAAATTTTCAGGATTCCTATAGTATCATAGAAATAAAATCCCGCACTGTGTGAGGAGCTGGTTCACCATCCCAATGTTTTTTACAAAATTCCACAAATGTGTCATAGTATAACTGTAATTCAACATGGTATCGACAACAACAAGTGTCTTGAATCGTATTCAGCTTAATATACCATGGTTTCAACTTACTGAACATGGTAAATGAGATCTGGACACTAGGATTTGATTCTTTGGATTCCTCGAACAAAGCAGCTCATATCATCTCCATAACATGCTTGCAATGCTCCTTATAAATGCCTATGCCAGAACGTTGTCATAGGACATGTTTTTTATCTGGTATAGCACGAGAATGGTTGTCCCAATAATCTATCACCTTCTCTCTGATGCCCTCTTCCATCCTGTCTTTATATGCTTCTGTGCATATAAGAGCCCAATAAGCAGCTTCATCATTTTCATCTATATTTACCTTGAATTAGTGTATTTGTGGAGTGTTTTTCTTGAAACGTGGAGCAGCTTTGACATTGTTGCAACCATTCGATTTCTTGAGGTGCTTCATGCCACAATAACAGTTGTAATTGCCCTATGAGCAGCGCTAATATCAGTTTTTCTTGACTTTCCAAATGCAGATAGTGCAGTTGTTACATTCTCACATGCATTTTTATTTTTAACATCCTTAAAACCCAACAACTTTGTGGCATGTTTCAATTTTTTGTGTTTTATCAATCCATGTAGGATTTGAGCTTGTGTAATCATTGATTGTTGTTGAAAGTACAACTTGATTATGTTACTAGCATGCTCTCTGATTGTTCGATCAGGGGTCGGGTTCCCAAACTTTTCTTGAGTGGCATCATCCAACCCTATTAAACAATTAGTAGCCATTCCAACATCATTGAAGCTCCCAATTACTCTTGAGAAATCAGAGGGTGTACCATCATGTGATGGCTGGCTAGGATCTAGCAATAAATAAATACAAACTCAAAAACAAATGCAAGCTCAAGAATAGCATTATATTTTACTTATCATATTGTCATTGTTAGTTAAAAAATTAGCAAATAAATTATACAAGTTTGAATAACATTTTATTTTAAGTTTATCATATTGCCATTGTTTGTTAACAAATTAACAAATAAAATCAAGCAATGGTGGTTGTAGTAGTATTTGGAGATGAATATGGATCCCGGTTTAAATTGGCTTCCAAATGGTTCAAAGGTAGTCACTCGACCACCAAGGCTGTCTCAGGCTTGAGTATTGGGGTAGTACCTGTCACTTCACGGTGTAGGTAAAACTGTTATCTGCTTAGACACAAATGACAACTCTTTGGTTTTCCTCACAGGTGGGAATCTAGTCAATCCGGTAGGGGTCGTTCGCTTGGCAGCTCCTCTCAATGGCCAGCTACTTCGGGGTTCCTGTGGTACTTCTCATAATGAGTTTTAGGGAAAATCCCAAGCACTTCCCACAATTGTTGCGGATGAGACTTATGTCCCAAACTGGATGCTATTAAGTAAATTAGGTTATTGAGTATGATTCCTAGTCATTTGTACATGATTGTAATGTAATGTAATTGTAATTGTAATGTGATTGTAATTGTAATTGTAATGTAATTATCATCATTATCATAATGTAATGTAAAATTGTAATTTGAACACTATGAAAATGTTCATATTCATGAATATGAAATTAAAATTGTATGTGATTGTAATGTAATGTAATTGTAATTGTAATTGTAATGTGATTGTAATTGTAATTGTAATGTAATGTAATGATGTAATGATTGTAATGTAATGTAATTGTAAATGTAGTGTAATGTAATAATGCAATGATTGTAATGTATTGTAATTGTAAAATTGTAATTGTAATGTGATTGTAATTACATAATTGTAATGTTGCGGGGGGGATCCTCTTGTATCCCAGAGGACATGTTGAACAAACCTTCACTTGGGGCCTTGGACACAGGACCAACAACGAGGCCGAGTGGTTGGCGCTCCTACAAGGACTACAATCCTTAGTCAGCAAAGACCTTCACAAGATTGCGATCTTCGGAGACTATCGGCATGTTATTTTCAAGATGATTAATGGATACACCTCTGGTTCAATTAATTGTCGTCATCTGTATGATAAAGCTAAGCCACTCATGTCTAAATCCTATGAGCTATTCCGCATTCTTCGCAACAATAACCCAACAACGGACGCCTTGGAAAACATGGGGGCCTCCCTACCACAAGGCCATTTTAGTCTGAACGGAAAATCTCCTTACATCAAATTCATTCCCTAATGGCAATTCGGGCTTATTTTTTCCTCTCTCAAGGCAAGTGGTCTTCCCACTCTCCACTCATTGAAGTGTCTTTTGTTTCCCCTAAAGGTTTTCTCGAAGAACTCCTCCTCCATTCACCTTATCCCTCCATCTTTTTTCTTTCCTTCTCACCCTCCCCTTATCCCTCCATCTTTTCCTTATCCCCTTCCCTAGCTCTTTCCTTACCCCCCTCCATTATCCCTCCCTTCACCTTACTTCTTTATCCACTTCACACCGTCTCACGCCCTCCTTCCACAGTTGGCTCCCACCTTGTGCTCTTTCCCGAAGGGTCTTCTCACTTATTGTGTTGTCCTGCCTTTACACATATCCCCACCACGTGGACTTCACTCAGCCTGCAACTCTCCTTGGACAATGCAGGATTTATGGCTCACCTCCCCCGGATTAATTTCCCCCTCCCCTCGCACGCTCCAAGTCTTATCGCTCCCCTCACTATGTCTTCTCCTCGAAGCTTCCTGCAATCTCATTTCTTTCATGGTCTTGGCTCTGTCCACCATGTGATTCCTCCGGACCGCATTCTCTTGGATGTCATAGCAGGCGTAGATGAAGGGTGGTTGCAAGAAATTCTATGGGAAGCTCTCCCTCTCACCAGGACTTTCATGAAGGAAAGGCTCACCCTCGCAGCCTTCTCCTCCTACTCTTGCAGCACCCTTTCAGGCTCTTCGTTGTGGTTTGCAAGCATTGATTCCAGCCCTAGTCTCCCGTCCAACGCTCAGCCTCTCATAGCTGAGAAAAACACGATTTTGGGCTGTCACTGTTCAGGGTGGAAGGAAGGTATAGTGGGTACTTTATCCTGTCGAAGCAAGGAGTGTGCCTCCCTCCTGCAGGAGCTTAAAGTGCTCAAGTATATCCTTAGTGGCCTCTCTGCCGAGAATCAGGCTTGTGTGATAGCAGGTTCAGTCCGTGCTTTGCATAACAACTTTGCCCGTATCGATATTTCTCCTGGAAACAACCGCATGTCTCAGGCTAAGGAGAACTCTAGCATTATGGACATAAAGAAGAATCTCAGGTGTCTCTATGAGATGATGGCGATAGGCATAATGGATAATAAGGAAATAGCATAGGAGGTAAAGAGCATGGGGGAAGTGGCAAGTTATACATCTCTGCAAATCAACAATCACGATGCAAGGATCGATGACAACGAGAGCAATGTCAGGGAGATGATGGGTAAGCTTCGATAGAATTCAGGAAGATCTCCAGCGCCTGATCAATATGAACCAATGTAGCAAGGAAATCGAAACCCCTACAACTGTAGTGCACCCCATGGAGGAGGAATCAGTGGTTCAGCCCATGAAGCCCATAGGCAATCCTTAATTGGTTCTCTCTTAAAAATGTTAATATGTTTTATTGTCTTTTACTTTGCAGTCAGTTTATAAGGGTATACACTACCCCAGGCAGTAGTTGTTTTGCAAATTCCCTCTGTGGAGTTTTTTGGTCATCTCCATGGACCAGTTTTGTATGCAACATTTTTGAACTGCAAGAACTCTTTGTTCCCGCTTTTTACTTTGTAATGAATGGCTGTGCACAACCTGTTTTATAAAAAACCTTTCTTAGTTTCTGTTAAAAAAAAAAATTACATAATTGTAATGTAATTATCATCATTATCATAATGTGATGTAAAATTGTAATTTGAACACTATGAAAATGTTTATATACATGAATATGAAATTAAAATCATATTAAAATCGATGAAAGGAGAGATAAGGCTAGAGAAAAGATGAAAAAAATAAGTGCAATGTTAAGAGGAGAAGATGCAAGTCAACCTATGATGGTGCAATCAACTCCCATTGAGAACAATTTTTGTAATTTTTAACATAAAACCTATATATATGTGAGTCTATATAATCAAATTATAATTCATTTACATGTGAGGCTATATCATCAAATCATAAAATTCATTTGTATGTGAGGTTATGTGAGGCTAATAGATATATACATATTCATTTAGAACTAGATATTACATGCACTATATAATTATATATATTCATCGACCATTCTCTAATTTCATTGGACAACTAAAACTACTCATACTATAATACACTTACTTTATATATATGTAATTTAGTGTAGTCGTTAAACATTTTTTTTCAATTCTTTCACAACACATACCATTATTTCGCATGTACATAAATGGTTTTAGAAGGTAGTATATATACACGCACATACAATGTATATAGGTTTATGAATTAATTACAAAATTATAATTAGGTTCTAAACAATTTATGATGTAGATATATATAAATTATGAACTAGAACACTATGAAATTGAATATATGAATATGCAATTTATGAAATTATATGAATATATGTGAATACAAAATTATACTTGATTTAAATACAATTATGAATACATATATATGAATTCATACATGCACATACCATATATATTTAAGTTTATGAATTAATTACAAAATTACAAATTTTACAAAATTATAATTAAATTCTAAACAATTTAACACACACACACACATAATGAACTAGAACACTATGAAATTGAATATATGAATATGCAATATGAAATTATATGGATATGTGAATATGAAATTATACAATTTACATACAATTATGAATACATATATATGAATTCATACATGCACATACAATTATTATTACATATCTATGAATGCATACATGCACATACAATTTATATAAGTATATGAATTATTTACAAAATTATATTTACATTCTAAACAATTTAACACACACACATATACATATATATATAAATTATGAACTAGAACACTATGAAAGTGAATATATTATGCAATATGAAATTATATGAACTAGATCACTAGGAAAAAGAAATTATATATATGAATATGAAATTGCATAATTTTTAAATTATACCTATATTGTTAGCAATGGCATTTGATTCTCCCATCATAGGTTGATTTGCAACTTCTTCTCCTCTCAAGATTGCTCTTTTTTCCTCTTTCTTTCTCTATCTTTCCCTCTTATTTCTTCGGTGTTTCTTTGATTCCTAGTAGATATTTTACTTCGACGTTTCTTGCTTCCCATTGTGATCAAGATCAACAATCCAAATTCACACCTACAACAATATGTAAACACAATACGCAATGCTAAATTTTCATTAGAACACACGCATTGTTTCAAATAGGTTAACCAATTGTGAATGATAAAATTAGTAGCATGTTTATGTTTTGTTTATATTGAATTTATTTAGAAATTCGGGTGGAAAATGAGGCTAGGAAGGTAGTTGGAATGAAATTAATGCCATCAATTCCTAAGTTCATTCCCGAGCACATTTGTATGATTTTTTAACAAAAACTGAACCTCGATTGAGGGTTTATTAAACCCTCAATCGAGCTATAGACCTTGATCGAGGGCCTGAAAACAGGGATTTAGCCCTCTTTGTTAGGATTATTAATCCTCACTTGTCCAAATTTGGTCATATGTCTAATTTGGGAGTCATGTCTAAATCGGGAGTCCATCCAGTCTATTTATAGTCATTAACACCATTGGGTCCACTTGACCTAA
>LPNX011134469.1:125729-138127 GCA_001517045.1 Pseudotsuga menziesii
AATAATCATCGGATTGCTTTTTTTATTAATGAAAGCATTCATAGCTACAAGCCTTTTGCACTGTTTCATTCTTCAATTGCTGAGTAAATTGTGAGATCTTCTTTGTGAGTTGTGTATTTGTCTACAGATCTATATGCTCAAATTTACACTCTTACAGGAAAATCAATGTTTCTTTGTTTCTTCTAGGGGTGTAAATGTTGTCATTCATGGCACACAACTGAGCGGATTTCATACCGATAGATTCATCACCGAATCCTCAATCCATTGAGGTATCATGCATGCGTTTTGGCATTCATATGTTTTTTTTAATTAGTTCTAAAACTTACACTTAGAAAACCTGACAACAACTTCGAAGCAGCTCAAAGAAAAATCCACAGGGTAAAAAATACACATCCAAAAATTTCTTAAAAATGCACAGCCCACACATCGATGTGTCATCTTTAAAAGGGTATCTTTAGTTTTTCAAGTTTTGAAAACAGTGAAAAAGAAGCTAGGATGGACACACATGTGTATAAAAAGATGCTGAAATCAGATGTGGTCACTTTCGAAAATTAATAAATAATTGTATATTGCGAAATAAATTAACAAAAAAATATGCAGACCACGGTGCATTTTGTGTAGATCATGCTCGTATATTTTTTTTGTTTAAATTATTAATGTAAGATTGAATTATTGAGGTTGGACACAAGCCACTTATTAACTTCTTCAAATTTTTAAGGTCACACAGTTCATTAAATGCAAAATTTTACACATTAAATGACATCGAAATATTTTTTTTAAATATCACTGGGAAGACAACATAATATTCTACAATTTGGTTTTTTACTACAAGTCGAAATTCACATGGCATATATGCGTTTCGAGGGATTCTATCTAGCACATGAGTAAAAACTTAGGTTTTCATCGCCAAATTTGGCCAAAAAGTGTTACCCACCTTCATGCATTTAACCTTGTCTCCACGACGAATTCTTCATACTATGTCAGTTGTTAGTTCCTTGTCTTCGGAGGTCAGTCTCACCATGTTTAAGCCATGTGATTACCCTGTAAAATTTTCATTTTTGCAATCGTAACAGTAAGTTTTATTTCAATTATAATAATTGTGTGTTGAAATTGAAAGAACAATTCAGAATTTTGAATTTATAGTGCTAGTTGTGATAATATGCAATAGTAGAAATATGAATACACAAATGTTTCAATAGTATCAAGCATCTTGAATAGATACTTTCATTCCCATTCTCGACAATATGCCATTTTACTTCGTCTTTTGTTCAAAATAGTGTTGATTATGATGAAAACTTTAGAGGTATTTGTTGAAATACAAAACTTCTTCGCACTGATATCCCAATAAAAAAATTAAATACAAGCATGATGCTTTCACATTAGTTTGATATTTGGGTTTAAACCTAGGAATTGCATTAGACCAACAAAATGAATATAGCAATTGATAGCTTTTAGAACAACATTTTATCACTCACGAGACCTTAATCATTTCTTCGTTTTAAATTCTTCAAAACGATTAGAGTAGTAGCAAAAGGAAGCCTTAGATCTAAGCTTCAAAAAATTTACATAATCACTTTGAGAAAAAAGAGTTTGTATTTCATACAATGTAGTTAATTTCTCTATGCATATATATAAACATGAAATACAATAACATAAATTACTTCAATGCAAAATAAGGTTTGACAATATATTAATTCTCGTATTTATTAAATTTACAAACATGTAATATGTATTTTACAAACACGTAAATAGTTACCTAACTCGACCTGAAAAATGAAGAATGATCAAAGAAGTTACTCCGAAGATGTAGAGTTAAGATGTTAAAAAATGACAAAACAGGTTTTTTAGAAAACTCAAAAGATTAAGATGTATATGCAACTCCAAAAACTCAGAAGATATAGATGGAAGATGATGCTACAAGATAATAAAAATGACCAAAAAAAAAGTTGCTCAAAAAACTCGAAAGAAGTTGCTCCAAAAGCTTAGAATATGTAGATGCAACTCCAAAAACTAAAAAGATATGCAAGATGATCATTGTTGGAAGAAGAATTTTCCCTCTCAGCTAAGAAGGTGGTTCCAAAGAAGAGGTGGCTCAAGAAGGTGGTCCAGGAAGAAGCAGTGCGATGATTTTCTAGATTGTGATGATGTGGTAAGTTGCATTTAATTCACAAATTAATTGAGTTGAGCTATTAGGTTACCAAGAAATTGATTTCTTGTGGAGAGATTTATAATAGTTTCAAGGGTTGAGTCAAATATATGCAAAGTGAAGGTTAGTAATAGGAAATCAAACAATGACTCAAAACTATGGTTATGTTGTTGTGCAAATGCATCTATTAGCTTCTTTATGAAATGAATAAATGATGAGAAGGAAAGTAAACCAATTTATGAGATAAATAAATAATGAGAAGGCACAGAACCAATTTGTGACATAAACAAACTTAAATGGTGCACACTTAATTATGCACCCATCCTTTGCATTTATACACAATCATGTTTCCCAATGCCTATGCTATCGTTGCGACAATAATGCTTCATAATATAATCCAATCACATTGCACAAAATCTAGACTTTTATATTAGTAAATTAAAAAATGGTTTGAAATTTTGGTTAAAATGTATGTTATAGTTAAAACCAACTGCAACTAATACACAATCAAACCAGATTGAATACAATAGTATCTTGACCTTCGGGACGGACTAATATCACTACCTTTTTAAGTTGTTGGTAAATTCATCTTACATAACCTAAATATGTGTGATTGACATTATTGGCTATTAGTTTGAAAATGTCATTTTCTTATAGTATTTGATTGAAATTGATGTAATTCTATGGAAGGGATATGGAAGGGATAGATATTATAAACTTTTATTATTATTAATATTTTGTGTTTTAGTAGAAGTTGAGAGGTTTCAAATTGAGATGGTAGGATATGTATATGTTGATAAATTTAGAAATTTAATCTTTGAAGGGATATATATTATAAACTTCTATTATTATTAATATTTGTTGTGTTTTTAGTAGAAGTTGAGAGGTTTCAAATTGAGATGATAGGATATGTATATGTTCATAAATTTAGAAATTTTATATTTATGTAAAGGAAATTACCATTTATTTAATAAATAATAAAATCTCACATATCAATTTGGTGTATATATAGGTAATAACTTTAAATTAAATATTAATTATATAATTATAATTAGTACACCTAAAAATTGTCAAATCCCTTAATTTTCTTAACTCATGTAAATTTGGTGTTTTGTTATTAGGTAATTAATTTTAATGGTAATGAGGAGTATGGTGAGAGAGCTCTCTAAAGTTGGTCTTTGAATGATTCTTGATGTAGTATATCTATGGTGTCATTAAAATTACTTTATTATATATCTTCATTTGTTATTTAGGTGTTATTTGGTTTTAGTTGAGATATCCAACAATAGAGTACATGATGAGGATATCTACATTTGAATGTATTTAGGATGTTTGATAGTAAAAGTAGTACATTTTAGTACCATTATGCCCAGGAAGGAGGGTCGATGGACAAGGTTTGGCTATGCATAACTTCATATAGAATATTACATTGTTGGGTATTATGCCAATAAGGTCCATGAACTAAGTGTTAAGAGTGTCCATCAAGTTGTGGTGGTGGAGGGTTTGCAATGTGAGTTTGGGTGATGAGTCATGTAAAGTGAGGAATTCTTGAATATGATAGAGCATGGAAATGATGTTGCGAAAGCCCATGAGAGAAAATGATGAGAGAAAATGAGATTATCATGCTTCTTGGTATTATCTCTATGTTTTGATATGTTATCAACCACTACTTCAATTCTTTTATCTTTTTGTTTTTGGCTAATTATAATTAATAATAACAAAACAATGTAGAAACTAATATTGTTATTTTTTGGTATTATCCCTATGTTTTGATATATTATCAACTACTACTTCAATTCTCCTATTTTTTATTTTTGTGTTTTGCTAGTTATAGTAACTACTAATAAAATGATGTAAAAACTCAGAAGGGTATTGTAATATTGCATATCTGAGTATGCATCCATATCTTTGAGTGATCTTTATCATTACTTTAATTTATAAGTAGAAAGTTGTTTTAATATTTCTATGATGTAACATGTGATCATATTGTGTTTTAGCTAGATTAAAGTTTTTTTAACAAGTTTATATATAAATATTATTTTAATGAGTTTAAAGTTTTTTTTAATGTAGATGATGTTATGAAATAGTACTTTATGGGAAAACAAATTATATATTAATAAATAGAAATATAAAAAGTTTTTAATAATAATAATATAAAACAATAATATTTATATAACATTTTTTAACACTGAAAATTCCAATAAACATGTTAAAATATTACATTTAATTATTGTATGGAGAGTAAGTAGATACTTACATGATACATCTAAAAAAAGTTAAATTATATTGATATGATTTTAAATCTATATCAACAATAAAGAGACAAAAAATAGCTTGAAGTATAAATTTTTTCTTAATGTGCAAAAGAAATTAAATTTAAAAGAATGTAAATTAGAAGAAAAATTGAGTCTTTCTCGATACATAATAAATTCATAATTACATTTCTTAAAATTGAATGGTATTTTAAATTTAGGTGAGAGACTTTCACTTTTTAACATTTTTTACATTATAGAATTTTGTAGCGGATCCAAAATGTAAAATTTTCAATTTTTCAAATTTCTAGATTATCGGAAAATATAGAATTGATGTGGATTTTCACGAATATGATTATTTCCATAACTATTATTCAGAAAAATATTCCATAACTTATATCCAGAAAAAAAACATTTTTTATTCGATTGTCTTTTATCCATTTTCTGGTTACATAAAGTATTTTAAAGAAAATTAGGCCTATAGGTTTGGCGATATATTAAAACAAGTGGGCTCACGGCATGATGTATATGAGCAATATACTTGAAAATTAATGTATATTATCTGTTTATGATGCATTAAAAAAAAAGGTTGATTATCAAAAGTGGAAAGAAGAATAGAATAATGAAACTGGCAACTGGAAGCCACACAAACTCAAACAAAGAATTCCATGGGGAGCAAAGGTACAATTTAATAGAAAAAGCAAGTTGAGAAATCTAAAACCAGATATGGATCTACGTTAAAACTTTATACCGTTGTACCATGTTTTGCCTCAAAAGTTGCTGGTAATGATTTAATATGACTTGGATTCCAACCAAACTTGGATTGTTTTATGCATACCAATTTTATATTAATTAATGTTGAAACAACCATCAAGAAAACTTAAGAAGCGAATATATGGATTGAAGTGAAATACAATAAATGATACATATAGAATGATTAAAGGAAAGAATAAAAGGTATGAAATGTACGAAATAATATATTTTATATTTTATATTTTATTAAAATAAAATGGTATGTCTCCATAAGATTGACAAATTTATTTCGAAGGCTAAAAAAAAGTCTGTCATGTCAAAGGTCCCCACCGAAAAACCAAAAATATATAATAGTTTCTGTAAACATACGACTCCGCCTTCGAACGGTAACGTCCAGTCACGTGATCTCAAAAAGAGTAACGCCTTTAAAGAATGCATAGAATCATTCAAATGGAAGAAAGCCGAAGATTTAAATAAAAAATGAAACCTCCACACCAAACAAAGCGTTAGGCTGACCTGGATTCCACAATCAAACTTATCAAGAAACCCCCTCTGGATAACAATTAATTAATACTAAAGCAACCATCAAGAAAACATAAAAAGCGAATATAGAGATTGAATTGAATTACAATATTGAATGGCTACAGCCTACTATAAAATATCAATATCATTAAACTATAAGATGGAACGATTAGATAAAAGCATAAAATTTAATATTGCATATTGTATGTACGAAAAGAATATATTTTATATCCCAAATCCTGTCCAGAAGATAGAAATTTTTTTTTAGGATATTCCAATCCAGAAAAAGGCTGTCGTGCTAAAGTTCCCCGCTAAAAGAACAAAAAAATATTATCGTTGCTCTAAACATACAAAATTGAACTAGTCAACACGATATAAGTTAGGCCCCGGTGAATAAAAATTGAAATCTCCACAGCAAACGAACAAATTGTCCGCCATAAGATATTTTAGTGCCAAATGGTTTCGGTCGACAATTCCCACGTATTACATACTTTACTTTAAAATATGATCCAAGCTTTAGTTTAATCGAGGTATGATCCAGTGGAAGCTTTAGTATAAAATATACCTGCTTACATAATTATAAATACAGTATAACATTTAAAAAGTAATTAGCCGATTCATTCATCTCAAATATAAAATATTTGGAATAGTAAAAATGATATTATAATTGAAATTTATTTCTTAAATTGTATTGTTGAACCCCATCTTAATATATCTTTCCAATTAAGAAAACCTCTAGTTTCGTTTCATTAGATATTGTAGGTATCGATTTTTATCAACCCATTTTTAACACCCATTTATATAATATTATCAGGTTGTAACAATTGCTAATAATGATCCCACCTGTTGCAAGGGCAATTGATCAATTTGTAGCATTGGATAGTGGAAAACCCAACAAAATATTAATGGGGAAGGAAAATCCGGAAACCAGTAAGTGTAACAAAGAATGTAAAATATTGATAGTCCAATAATCAATGCAATGCTTAGAAACAATCTACCAATTTTATATCATGTAAGAGTTCATGTTTTCTATAAAAGCCTTTCATGGATGGACTTTAGTATATTTCATTGTATTTTATTTATTGAGAGAAAATGAAAAAACACTCGATTTTATCTAACAACAAACTATAACAAATAAATAGTATTGATTCATAGGGAAAATGTATTAATTTTTTTTTACACATGTTTAAGAAACTTGAAACAATCCATTGACAAAAAGTTAAGTCCTAAGGAAATATTTATTATCCATTGTGGTAACTTTCCTCTATTTTAATTTACCATATTGTATACAACCACTTTCTAAATTTAACTTTACTTAACATTAATAAAGCTCTATTCAACATAAATTTAAATATTTTAAAAACAATACTGTAAAATAAAAATATAAAAAAAATCTATTTGATATGCAGGTGCGCGCACGCGCACACACATACACATACACTAATCGAGGCTCCATATGCCTATAAGTCACGATAGGGAAGCATGGTTGTTAGTAGTTTGAGCCAAAATCTTTTATAGTTCATGCTTGTTCTTCTGAGGAATAGGTCGGTGAGAGGATTCGATGAGGAATTCAATAAGGCACAACGCTGTGTGAGATATAGATGAAATTGGTGGGAAGCCAGATCTTTGCGGGCGACCTATAAATATATGA
This sequence comes from Pseudotsuga menziesii, assembly GCA_001517045.1. NCBI lineage: Eukaryota > Viridiplantae > Streptophyta > Pinopsida > Pinales > Pinaceae > Pseudotsuga > Pseudotsuga menziesii. The sequence continues at coordinate 133,054 of LPNX011134469.1, forward strand.
AGAAGAAGCTATATATATAAATATTTGAATGTTATTCCTCATCCCACCCAAATAAAATAAACCCCAGTATTTATATGACTATGTCAAATTAAAAACCCCCTTTACCCCTAAGTATCAAGCAATATATTTTTGAGGTTTTTTAGAGTACTTAAACCCCCAATATGAATGAATGTGATATGATATTGCCTCGCTAGTGAACCCCTCGTGGTTTTCAGCAAGGTTCCAATGTCATTAGGGTAGAATTATTTCCCAACTTTCAACAACCATCATATGCCCTTTGTAGACAAGTCTATCATCTCACCTATAAATTAATCCTGTCCTGCACAAACCATGAAATAAATTGTGAGAACATTGAAAAATAATTGGATGTTAGGAGATAATCCAATCCGGTGGTAGGTTCCAAAACTACTAGGAATGAAATAACTGTGAAAACAATTAAAGAAGAGAAAATCCTACCTCTGCTATAACAATTAGGAGGATTTATCTTAACGAAGCTCCATCCAAATCCATAAATGATGGATTCACAACTTGCTTCATTTTGTCCCTACATCACAGCTCTCTGGTTGGAGCATATGATTATTTTGTTCATCAAAGATATGTATAATGTGCTTGCATGTGTTGTGGTTTATGCTTACTCAAGTGATTTTCAATATTTGGGTGTGCAGGACAGTTTTCCTTGCTACCATCAAAACATCCTGGGTTTTAACAAACAACATGGATGGTGACCAAATCCACTCACTTGGGTCCTTTCTCTTAAGATCCGATAAGTAAGTGGACCTATCCCGACCAAGAAAGAACTCGACTAGGTTTTTGAGAGAAAGAACTTGACTAGCACAATATGCCTCCAAACCAAACAACATTTTTGTTAAGTTATTCCATGGCTATAGTTTCTTACCTGGTCCCATCAAAACAAGCAGTAGTATTCAATTCATGGATAGTTGGGTACACCAAGATAATTTGACTAGAACTCGAATTGTTTATTATACCAGTTTTCCAAGACCTTCATATGTTCGATTTGAAATCCCCATGAATGTGATGGAATACATCCATTTTCTCTCATTTGGGCAATCGATGATATCTATTGTTATGGTTTCCTCTTTGTTGTTATTCAACAATGAAGCCACGTTCCTATATAGTTATGACATATATTTTGTAGCATGAATTTGGGGTTTGATAACTAGATTTAGGAAAACACGTGGTTCCTTTAGCCACACACAAAAACTACGAGATTCAAAAACTGCTAGAATTCATGGAATCTAGTTTAAGGTGGAGGAAGCTCACATGTGTTGGATAAATTCATTTTACAATGGACACATTGATTCCAAATGTCACATTGAAATGGGTGTTAAAAATATTGCTTATTTGATTTCATTACTTTTTTTTAAGTAGTCAAAATGAAGTTGTGTCTTTTAAACATTGAAATTTTAAATCCCAGAGCTTTGCCTCTTGATCACTTCCCATTGCAACAATTCTAGTTTAGAAGACATCTAGTTACATTACAGTTTTTCAATTATGGGGTATGTGGTTCCCATGTCAAAACCCACTATTTTTTCAATAAATTATTGGTTTCCCAATTATAACCAAGATTACATGCACCTCCATGTTTTCCTCCAATAGTGTAGCAATGTTGTATTTCTGTGTTTGCATTGTAATAAAAATTGTTGTACCAAATATCGGTTGTAGTTGGTGACTTGGTGGACTTCGACGCTTATGTGCTATATTTCTTCATGGTTTCTTCATCATATTATTCAAGTCTCAAATCATACCACAAGTAAATTTGAACCCAAAATCCGACGACATAATTTTCTGAATTTCGACAAGACTTCGTCTAATATCTGACAAGGTGTATTATTTTTAAACACCGTTTGTCTTGAGTCGGATATCTGAAGACCCGAACAATACGTCCGATATACGACCACCATTAGTTGCATGCCTAACAGGTAAATCTAACTGTAATCTGTTGCATCCCCGACACATATTTCGTCGATTAACCGACACATATATCATCAATTAACTTACTTACATCTCTAGGACCGTCGTCGAAAATGGGATGAAATACTAGTCAATTAACCGACAACATAATCCCACCATTTTGTCGGTTAGTCTACATCAATTTCCACCAATGGCATCGAATAACAAACGCATAGTAGTCAGAAATGTGACGGACATGCCGACACAAAACTGGAAAATAGCTTACATCTTTTCCATCGGTTGTATGGCAACCTCGTCGGATATATTAATTTTTCTGTCGAAAATGCGACGATTGTATGTAATTAAAAAATATATCTATGTTCATCTTGAAATGCAGACCCATGTCTAACAAGATCTCATGAAAACTGATACTTTGTATCAAACATGCATGAGTGTATATCTCAATATGGGCAAGGTCTTAACTATTATAAATTGTTGGAAATCCATACCTATGTCTCCATTCTAACACACATGTTTTTCAGTCTCATTTCAATGTATCCTTAAAAATCAACACTGACATAAAGTAGTTGATAATATAAGCTAGGAACTACAATAAAGAAATGGAGATCACTGACCCACTCTACAGTTCTTTTAAGAAAAACATCAGGATTACATAATGACCTAGATAATAGAAATATAAATCACTAGAGATATTGTCTACAATTACCATAAGTAAACATAATTGGTCATGTTTTGAAACCAAACAAAATATAATTTTTGGGCCTTCCAAAAAATAATGACACTACAGAATTTGAGGCCAAAATCCGACGGCTACCATGTCTAAAATTCGACACTAACCTGTCGGGTATTCGGCACATACACTTTTTTTTGCCGTCGGTGGCGTAACATCGGATCTTCGACCGTCGACTAATAAGGGTCAAAGCTCTGACATACCATTGTGTCGCATATTCGGCTGTTAGTCCTTCCGAAGTGCCAACCAAAATTGCATAAACCGTCAAAAATATGACATGCTCCGACCCTTGAAGTGTCGGCCATCCGATGGAAAAAAGTGTCCGAGAAATGGTGTTGTCGACGGTTTTTAATTTAAACAGTGTCGGTACTCCGACGCACACCGACACTAGAAGAGTCGGTCTTCCGACGCCGTCCGACACTTTAACCGGCGGTCGTCCGACAGGAGGAAGCGCCGGAGTCATGGCACGGCTGTCAAATGGGTTAACTGGAGTGTCGGAATTACGTCAGAAAAGCGACGCCTGTTGATGGATTTTAAAAAAAAATCCAAAGATTTCACTTACGGCCCCATGGTTTCATCCTAGAATTTGACTACTGAAGGAAGCCTGGTAGCAAACTAGAGGATTCTATGTCAAGTATATATTTCATCCTTGCACATATAGTTATCACAACTACTTTACTCTTAACTTTACTTTTTGCAAAATAGAAAACCCAATACCCTCCTTTCTATTTATGGAACAAGGAAGAAAGTAATTACAAGCAAACCCTGTACTAAGTCTACAAGTGGACCACTTAACAAAACAAAGTCCAATCTAACCAATCCATGAACACTTTAAGAGAATGTTCCTTAACTAGAGACATTACATGTGCTAAGGGTAGGTGATTACAACACAACTTCACGGCAGTGTGAACCACATGTACAAAGGTCACGTAATCCCATGCTCACATGTTCCAACTTACCCACTTAGAAATGGCCTATGTGACTTGGCTTTTGAGAGAGTCACAAATACATTTCGACCAAAAATCCGACGGCCGTATTGTTGGATTTTCGACACCTCCCTATTGCATGTACGACACTATGAATTTTTTTAAGCGTCGGTGGATTTTCGTCAGTTATCCGACATCTTTCCAATCCGTCAGTTAAGCGACAGCTCAGTTTACCGTCGATTAAATGTAAATCGTCGGTTATCTGACATCTAATTCATATTAAACTTTAAACGTAAGCGTCGGTTAAGTGACGGTCTAGCGACGATTAAGCAACGGTCTAGAAACGACCTAGCGACGGTTCACCAAAGAAACCCGTCTATTAACCGACGGAGTATGAAAACTGAAACGTCGGTTAAGCGACGGTATTGAAATTTAAAAAAAAAAATAACCTACAGGCCGTCGCTTAACCGACGGAGTATGAAAATAGAAACGTCGGTTAAGCGACGGGTTTAATTTTTTTTTTTAAATAAATCACCTACAGGCCTTCGCTTAACCGACGGCTATAAGCGTTTAAAAAAAAAATACAAATGCCTTGACGTGTCACAACCTCATCATGAACCTTTCATTCAGCTCACACCAGAGGAGACTCATGTCACAACCTCATCATGAAAGTATTGCTTCATTGCATCTACCTAATCCATATAGAGATCCCTAAATGCATCTTGATTTACAATTGAAAAACAAATGAAATTAATTTTATTAATTTCTAGTAATGACCAAAGAAAGGTCAATGGAACTCAATAATGGAAACAAAATGGGACATAGAACAAAGTAATGCCACTTTTCTCTGTCAGACCATCATAAATGGATACAAAATGAGAAATACATCATGGCACTAGAGAGAAGGACCTGCTGTGCCAACCCCATTAAGTTCCATAGAAATAATTGTTGTAATTGGATCTGTATCACTTTCCCGATGGTCTGCTCATCAAAATACATTTTTAAGAATAATTTTTTTTGATATTGCATAACTGAAAGTACCATGTTGACATCAATGCACGTTCGAGAGTACCATCTGGAAGTGCCATTTAACATCTTATCAATTCGCTAACCTTCTCTTACAGTTATATAAAAGCCTAAGTGAAGATCCATCACTCCATCAGCATAACACACCATGGGTGCTCCATAATCTGGAGTGAGTGCAATTGGCTCATGGTCTGCAATTATGGAAAGCACAAATGTTAGATGTTCCATAAGCTGAACTATATGCTCAGATCATAAAGTTGCCAACTCATGCAGTACACAATTAACTACTGATAAATAACATGCATAGTGTTTTGCAAGGGATACTCAATACTTGTCCATCAAAGTAAACAGCAGATGAAGTCAATATCAAGCAAGGTTACTGTATAATGAATATAATGAATACAATAGTATAAATTATTGAACAGACAGCCAACCCCTAAAATATTTGTCCAACTTCTGA